>MINK01007411.1:0-10929 GCA_001735545.1 Phormia regina
AGAGGAAGACAAAAATACTCACGAAAAAATTTTACATGGCAATACAAAAACAATTTGACAGTAACGCGAAGTGTATCAATAAAAAAATTTTAAAACAGCTGTTCTTACGAGTATACTTTCTAATTATACTATGGTTTTACACTAACAAAATACAAGGAATTGTTGTTTTTGTAGATGTGCGAGTACTTTATAATTATGCTATGACTGATATTGTTAGAAAATTAAAAGTTGCGGAAAATTTTTCCACAAAATGGAACTAAAATATAATAAAGCTATCACTATAATACAAATAAGAGTAAATTATCTTAAAAACTGTATACATTTGTATAATTTTAAATGATCATCTCAATGCCTTCTAAATATTGAACATAATTGAACAATGAATTATGAAATAGTTCAAACCCTTATAATCAAAATAAATCTGGGTTTAATATAAATAGATATTTAAAATCATATTATAATAATTTTGGCATCCTTCAATATTTTTGGGATAAATTTAGACCGAAGAATATATTTAACCTGCAGTATATGATATAAATTTTTAATCATAGACTGGACTAATCTAGAAATTTAAATGAATTTACCTTCCATGGCACCATTTTTTTCATAAAATATTAAGAAATAATGTTAATTTGGCAATTTTCTTGGTCATAAACGTTATATTTCTAAAAAAAAATTAAGGCCTAAACATTTTTTGTAATGGCTCATATTAATCTCTTCGTATCTTTACTGTCTAAAAACTTAAAAATAATTCTCAAAAAATCTTTAGTGCGCAGGACCACAAAGTGCCGGTGACACTACTCTATGAAAACAAATGATTTTATGCATAGAAATATTGAGTAGAAGGTGTTAAAATTTTATTAATAATTCCCTAGTAAGAGTACATATTTTGCATTTATCAAAGATAAACAGACGAGCTAAACTGAGCACGGAGAAAATAATAAAAATCTAATAAAAGATGTATTATTAAAGTGTAAAAATATATTAGAAAAATAAACATCCAGACAATCAAAACCAAACGAAGCCAAAAATAGTTTAAGCCAATTAGTTACATTAACAACAAGTTAAAGAAAAATAATTTTATACATACAATAAAATAACGAAAATTAAATTGCTAAATACACACATTCTTTCTGAATTATAAATATTTTATATATACCTATGTATTTCAATAAAACAAAACCTTTATACATACAATATAATTTATTAAATCGCGTGTTTCAAAAGTTCCATTAATGACTAAAAATATATTGATTTTGCCAATTTGAAAAAGAAAAAAACAAGAAATACAGATTCATTATTACAAGAAACGGGAACAGGAAGTTGCACAGAAACAATTTACATATGTAAAATCGAGGGAAAAGTTACAATATAACAAGATTTTCAACATACACTCACGTGAACATAAACAAAAAAACTTCAGGTGGCAATAATTCAATTTAGAAGTCAAAGAACTCCTGTATTTTAAAACGACATTCAAGTGCATACCTAATTACTACTACTAAGAATAACTAAAAAAGGACTAAAGGGTATTGAGTAATAAAATTGAAACCAACTATCAGATTTTTCGTGTACAACACAGGTATTATAAAAAGCCGTCAAAACGCCTTACCACACGAATATGGAACGTAAACTTTTATATGCCTTTCGAGGCTGGATAGCGTTCGTGGCATTCATGGATTTGGGTACAGCTTTTCGGAGTTACATAGAACGTAGATCATTTCTTGATCATGCCGATACACAATTTATAGAAGGTGATTTATATACAGATCATTCAAAGAACTAATTAAATATTAGCTTATAAATTCCTTTAAATCTTATTATTTGCATTCAACGTATTTTAAAGAAAACTTTTTGTAAACTAAAAAAAACACATTAAATTTGTTTATTTAATTGATTTAAAATATATTACATAGAGTGTCTGAAGAAGATTAGAAAGTGGAAAAAGAAAGTGTATCGTATATGCAACACTGACCCATTCTTAGCACTTTTGGTCCCAATACAAATAGGATTGATAGGATTTTAGAAAATATTCCCTTTCTCAAGCCTCAACTACATAGAATACTTTCACTTCAACTCACTTCACTTAACCCAATCGTTGCATTATTTTGTTATTAAAATTTTACATAATAAAATATAGGGACGTAAAAACAGTTGAAATAATCAATTCCAAATAAGAATTTTCGATTTATCGAACAAATATTAAAATAGGAATAAATCATGTGACAAAATGTATTTATGTTTTTCGGTACTTCAAAGTTGAACATTTTTTATCTTTGAGGCTCCGTTCCATATACATATGTATTTTACTGCAGCTATAAGTTGCAGCTGAAGAGAAAGTATTCTATGTAATGAGCCTTCACGAATTTAACATGTATTCAAAACAAACATTGTTATAGCCGAAGTCATAAAATCGGCGTTCGGCACATAACTCCCGATATTGGAAGTTGATATAGCCCCAATATAAATTATATAATAATTTACTCACCCATGTCTACATTGTAGCTCCATGTAATGGCTTAATTTAAAACAGGATTAAGGACGTTCAAATTATATTATTTTAGCAGAACTTAAATATATTTGTTTTGAATATTATATGCAGCAGCTAACGTGTTCAATAATGGATGAATAGCATTATTAATGTCTTGTTTTCGATTCGAGTACTCAGAAGCATACAGTAACATATAGAGACAAAATTATCGATTGACAAATAAAATTTTTGTTTTGTAAACAAAAATATGTTTTTATTTTATTTTGGCAACATGAGTTTAGGCATGATTAAAATATACCTAATAATTTCATCATGAGTTTAGGCTTTTGACAATTAGTTTCGTCTCTTTTTACTTTTTGCTCAGAAGCTTCTGAACACGGTAATTATTTTCAGTTCAAGGTTAATATTGCAGGAAACGCTTTGAATAATATCTAATATATTTTTATTTAATTTCTAATTATTCAATTTTAGGTGACTATACAGTATCTCGTATAATAGGCATGTATTGTCTATTAAAAGCCTTAGCGTTGGTCCATTGTACTCTTTACATACATTATCGACCGTAAGTATTAAAGTTTCTAAGCCTATGAACATGTGTACAAAATTAGGCTTGTTGCAATAAATGATCATAGGTCTCGTAATGATTTAATATGTATTTTCTTATGAATATAATTTTAGAGTGGTAAGCATGGGAGGCTGTTCTCTGGCTTTGACAATGGTTTTATATTTAACAGAAGCTTTGTATTTCCGTTCAAGTACATTAAATTTTTATGTTATTTTTCCCTGTGTATTGAATTGTAAGTTTATAAAGAGACCTGTCCCACAATTTTCTTTTGAAAATATATATGGAAAACAACAAATAAATGTGTGACATATATTTTGTCGAACGTAAAATTCGTGTGACAGGCTGTAAATTATATACATAAGTATGTAAAAAGATTTATTACTAAAATAAATATTTATTTGTAGCAATTACTCTTCTTGGTTTAATTTACATACCAAGACGTTTACGACTTTGGGAACCAAATATGGATATGGATGACGAAAATTCTCAATTATTAAAACAAATGACCGGATTTAAACGCAGACGTGCAAAGAAAAATCAATGAATGGTTTAGAATAATGTCCAATTCAATTAATATTTAAATTGATGTTAATTATACAGAAACATACATAAGTGATAATTAGACGAAAATTTAAAAAATTTAACAAAATAAAAACACAATATTGCTATCAATTGTGAGATAATAAATCACAAAATAATAAATTTTAGATTCATTTCAAATATATTAATGAAAAGTTAAATGTACTTGACAGCATTTGCAATATTGTGTTTTTGTTGTCATGAAACCCCTTAAGAACACACAGTAGTGTCCAAAAATATATATAAAAATAGAATTGCACTAATTTTTAATATAAACTTTACAAAAAAAATCTTTATAACACCGACAAAAAACGTTTGCCTGCTTAGTTTACAATATAAATATTCTATTTTTATTAAAACATGTAAACACTTCCGTTTTCAAAAGTAACATTTCTAGAAAAAATATACTGAATCTAAATCTATATATGTATTAAAGAGTATATTTGCTTAAGGAATAATAAATAATTTTATTCATACTTGATAAAGTAGTTGCTAGTTTTTAATATACATACACACTATGTATAATAACTAATAAAAAGTACTTAAAACACAATGTTATGATTGATATTCAATGCAATTTTTGAAGCAATAATAGCTAAAGTCTCAATTATGTAATAAAGAAATTAAATAAACATACTAAAACGTCCTTTTAATCAAATATGAATTTGGGAAAATTTATTATAAAAAGTGCAAAAATAAAACTAAATTCTATAATTTATAAAAGAATACATTCTTTCATTTATTTAATAAAAATATAAAGTTTTTGTTTACATAATTTTGACATGATATAAAAACATTGTTAACATAAGAACAATTTAGTACAACAACAAAGTAAAATATTTTAACTAAAAAATTATTGTTTATTGCCTTTAGAAGATCCTTCTTCGCTCTTTCGATATTCAGTGTAATCAACGTAACCGTCCTTGTTCAAATCCATCGTATTCAAGACATAATCAATAACGTCAGCTAAATTTTCATCAGTATATGTGGCGCCGTTCTTTTGACCTGTACCCTCTTTATTCTCTTTTTGTACATTTCCATCTTCATCGACTACAATAGGGATTTAAAAAATTTAAAACAGGATGTATTTGAACAAAATTATATAGTTTAAGCTACAGCTCACCGCAACCATTTCAAAACAATTTGTGAAAATGCAAAAAGCCAATTCTTTTAAAAAATTAAGTCATTCTGATTTTATTTTGTTTATGTTAATACAATTGTTAAAGCAATTGTATGTTATAAAATATTATTATTTTTTGTTATAAATCTGAGCTTCTTTTTTTATCAGTCGTTTATTATTATAATTTTTTTCTTCTTTAAGTTAAAAAAATCACGTGCAACAAATATTTGAAGAAACTTAAATAATGAATAGTAAAATTTTTGTTCAAATATTGAGATGACAATTCAATAATTTCATAAAGGTAACAAAAAATTAAAAAAGGAGATTCTTAAAAAATGACTAAACAACAGTAAAAAGAATTGGAATTGGGATAAAATCTAAAATGAACACACTATTTAATGGAATGGAAAACTAATGGCCACTTTTTTGAGCTTGTTGTTGCTGATTTTGTTGAGATTTTTGTTGGGCCCTCATAAATTCTGGATAATCGATATAACCATCTTTTGAGGTGTCATCCATTTGTAAGATTGGATCAATTAATGCTACAAGTTCTTCATCTGTAAATATTTTTTCTTCTACTGTTGGCTGTTGACCGTCACTAGCATGAGCATCTTTGCTTCCTTGTTCTAGTAATATTTAAACATTAATTTTAAAATATCCATTATACCATGATGATGAAACAGACCACCATATACCAAATAATTATATGTATTGCAATTGTTGACATTAGATGACATTAAATAAGCACATATTATGAAGAACACACACACAACGAAATATGTGTAATATGTGATTGTTTATTATTATCATTTTTTTTTTTTTAATTTTTTAACATGGTAAAATTAATGCAGTATTGGTTTAATATGAAAATAAAAGAAATCAAATAACAAAGTACACATTTTTTAGTATGAAAAGCTTAATTTTAATAGCCGTAATTTTTGAAACAAAATTAAAAAATGTAATTATTTTACTTACCATGCCAATGAATCAGGGATTTAATTAATTCACAGCCATCTAATTTATTGTTATTATCGGAGTCGTGCATTTTAAAATAATGAAATTGTAATTCAGCCTCCGACATTTTACTTGTGTCAATAGGTACTTGCATATGCTCTTGAATATGCCTAAAATAAGAAAGGATACGATTAAACATACATACAGTAGGAAGCATAACTCTAAGTGCAAACTATTAAAAATAAATTTTTGTTGTGATTTCTCCATTTCAAAATAATAGTAATTCATTAAGTTTAGAAATATGTTTTCCAAGAATATTTAAATTAAAGTTTTTTATACCACTTAATTGAATCAATTAAGCTACAATTTTTAATAGTACATGTATATATATGTATATTTAAATTTTTTTTTTTAACAAAATAAGCTTGCTTTGAGTTATTCTACTACATAAAAAACTAATGGTGTTAATTTGAATTATTTATTATTATTTTAATTTCCGCAAAATTTCTTTGAAACCGAAAAACAATTTTCAATAACAATTATTGAAAATTAAAATTTTAAATTTTATATTAAGTTTTCTCAGTACTCTTAATATCATTACATGGCCATATAAAAGTAATGAGTATTTCACACGAATTTTAAGCCCTTTAGTCAATGTAATGGTTAAGTTAAGCTTTTGATTGGATGCAATATGTTCTTTACTTGATTTTTTTTATTCTCTGAGCGGAACTAGCAGTTTTCTTTCTTTGCCAATTATAGTTGATTTTTAATTTGCTTTTCATAAATTAATAAAGATATATTGCTTTAATGAACCCTTATCTCTATATTCAATAGATAGACTAACTATAACCTGATAACACAATGTATAGAGTCGATCTATTTTTCATATTTAAAATTTGTGACTTATAAAATATTGTGAATATGTACTTACTCCCTTTCATGTTGAATATTGGCAGCATTTAAGACTTGCTGTTGACCGTGATGACCATGAGGGGCGTGATGACCACCACCATGACCTTGAGGAACCTGTTGAACAGGTACTTGTTGATGAACTGGAACTTGTTGAACTGGTACTTGTTGAACTGGTACCTGTTGTTGTACAGGTACTTGTTGGTATTGCATTTGTTGTTGTTGCTGCTGCTGCATTTGTTGCTGTTGCATTTGTTGTTGTTGCTAAAAAGATAATTAATGTCTTGAATATGCATAATCCAAATTTTCATCTAACTCACATATTGCTGAGGACTAACACCAGGGGGCAAATGTTGTTGATACTGTTGTTGTTGCTGTTGATATTGTGGAGGTGGTTGTTGCTAATTATATAAAAAAGACACGATAAATTTAAATTAATCTTTACTTTAAAATAAGTTTTAATTCATAATTTCGCAACTTACATAGTGCTGTGGAGGTACACCGGGAGCCACCCGCTGACCATTTACTGAAGCCAAGCCTAGTACAACCAACACAAAAAATGTGTAATACATTTTATACTATTACTGTTTCAGAGGATTTTTTTATATTTTAAAATTTTTTTTAGATTTCTTTGGCACAATCTGTCTATTAAAAAACACTGACACGTCAAAATCCAAAAAACTACACGAAACCAACAACAAAACTAAACAAACACGTCTACACATAAAAAAATATTTTATAAATTAAAAAGGGTATGTTCAGTTTAAGAATATCCACTGAAAGCTGAAATAAACTAGCGTTTTAATTAATTTTCACAAAATTAACTTTTTTAGATAAATAAATAATTATATTACATTATCAATATAGTTTTATGTATAGCTAAAAAAAATTGTATAATTTTTACTTCCATTTAAAATTAAAAATACTAATATTTATAACAATAAAAAAGGTAAAATAAAAAATTAATCACTAAATGTCAGACACTGAACATAAACTGGTTTTCGTAATTTTTTTTCTTTGTAACAATTTTCGTCACAGATCGTTTGTTTTTCATTTTCATTTTTTGTTTGGTGAATATTTATTTAATTTTCTTATTTATTTTTAAATATTTAATACTTTTCTAAATATATAATAAATAATGGTAAGTGCTAATATACAAAAAAGTGTTAGATTTATTTATCTTCTGCAAGTATTTTTATGTACATACTTTGTTTATTGTATAGAAACATTTTTTAGATGTTTATCATATTTAGATAAAAATTATTAATTATTTTTTATCGGTAATCTACAAATTTTTATCTATTTGCAGGCTCGTTACTTCAAGGAACAAGACATTGATGGTAAATATTACATTTTATATTACCTTTAAAATAAAATAATATTTTTTATTTAAGAATTTTTTAATAAAGCGGAAGTGAAAGTTTAAGTTAGTATGACTGCTCCACTTATTGAATTAAGCTTTTCATAACGGCTTATAGTTTTTATGTACATACATTCATACTAATATATGTATTTTTCATATAGAATTCCGTGAATGTTTCTATTTATTTGCTCGTTCTGGTCAAATTACTACTCTGGATGAATTGACTGTTATAATGAGATCATTAGGATTGTCTCCTACAATTCAAGAATTGATTAACTATTTGAAAAAGAAGGGAGGTAAAATGAGTTTTGCTGATTTTTTGGAAGTTATGCATCAACATTCGAAAGTTGAGAATCTTCCGAACGAAGTGGTAGCTGCGTTTAAGGCCGCTGATCCACAAAATACTGGTGTTATACCAGCCAGGCAGTTGAGAAATTTATTACAGAATTGGGGAGAAGGTTTATCCGTAAGAGAGGTAAGTTTTTAAAGTTCTAAATTGCAACAAATTAATACTATTTCCTTTAAGGTTGACAATATTTTCCGGGAAGCCAATGTAAACAACAATAGCATGGTCCGTTATTCTGATTTTGTGAAAATTGCTTGCGCTCCAGTACCAGACTACTACTAGAGTTAGTCAAACATGGAACACGAAATATTCTATTTATGCAAACATTCCTTACATTAATTTATGCATAATAAATTATATCTAATCATATTCCTATAATTTTTCTGTTTTTCATTTAAAATCTATTTGTATCCGCACACGTATTTATTACTTTGGTCTTCCAAAAATATATGCCACCTCACTATTTTTAAACGTAAATCCCTATTTTAAATCATTTTATATCAAACCTGGGAGTATTTTATATTAAAACATATTTTGCCATGAATTTGTATGTACTAAATTTAATGGCATAACATTTCGTCAATTAAAGAATTTATATTAATCTTGCTCATTACTTAATGTTTTCAAAATCTATAAAATTTTTGGCATATTAATTTCAATTTCATGAAATTTTCTATACAAAACTCCCAAAAATAAATAATTTAACAAAGTTTAGATTTCCATTGTCACTTTTATTAAAAAAAAGCTTAAAATTTTACATCATCAAGATGTATTCCTTAATTGGCAATGGTTACTTCAACTTCTACGCCAGGTTCAATGTTGATAGAGGTGATCTTCTTCACGATCTCAGATGGGGAATGCAAATCGATGATACGCTTGTGGATTCTCATCTGAAACAAAAAAATAAAATTATTTACAAAATTCTTGGCGGTTTATACAAAACATTTATGTCGATAATAACTTTATAGAACTCTGAGAGCCAGAAGAAAGTAGGAAAATCTTCCTAAAGGACTATGAGAGGTCGTTTAATCTAAGCAAATTTATAAGATACTGGCTATAGTTAAATATTAATTAAATAGATTAAACACTAAAACCGATATCAATTTGCTAAAACATTTTTCTTATACATAATTAAAAAAAAGAAATTACCTGGAAACGATCCCAAGTCTTTGAACCTTCACCACAAGGAGTTTTACGGGTGGTAATGCGCAAAACTTTTGTTGGCATGCGTACTGGGCCCTGAAAAAGTGGTAAATAGATTTAAATGTTTTAATTATATATAATAAATGACAAATTTAATATTGTATTACGGTAAGGGTATTGTTACTTAAACCAAAAAAATTTCTAAATTTTTAAATATTAAATTAAGAAATAATGTCCATTTAAGTATTTTCATCTAGCATCTATTATGACTAGGTTAAGCACTTTAAAGAAACAAAACCTCCAGGTAAATGCAATGGGAAATGCGTACATACATAGTATGTATGGAAAATATTTTGTTGTATTAGATATTACATACCTTAACACGCAAGTTTTGGTTCTTGGCACCGTTGATCAAATCGCGGCACACATTTTCCAAAGAACGTACGTTTCTGGAGGTCAAAGTGATACGAATGCGATGAACGGAGGAAGAATCAGCGCCTTGGGGCTTCTCAATATCTTTAGGAGCAGCAGCCTAAAATTAAAATTTAAGGTTAAGTTAGTTATTAACACGTGTGTACGAATATACAAAAAACATACCAATAATTACATTCATGTACGCAATTATTGAACAATATGTTTCAACAATTTTAAATATTTACCATTTTTATGTAGAAATCCGGTCGAGGTATTCAAATCTCTTAGTTTTGAGCAGCGCTGAACCAGAGTTCTAGCCAGTTGAGAAAGAAATGGACGAGCTTACAGGAAATTACCTTCCATGTTAGAGTTGTTAAAATACTAAGTAATTGGGTACTCAGTACTAGATATAAAACACGGTGCGATTACGTACCGTCCACACGTTACGCTCCATCCACACACGCTTTTTTCATGTTTGAGCAATGAACAAAATTTTGTGCGCTGCATTTGGATAGTGTGGACCCAACATGTTAATGGTTTGTTCTTGTTCGCACAATTGTTCGGGCAACCATGTCTGCCATCAAACGTTATGATGATTTGTTCGACAAATGTTCTGCCCACTCAAAACAAAATGGAAAAAATTGTGTGTATTTCTCTGTCGACGTTTTGTTCATGTGCGAACAAGAAAAAGGCTAGTATAGACGGTACGTAACGCACCGTCCACACGTTAAGATTTTTGTGTCCGCAATTGTCAAATTCCATTTCCTTCTTCAAAATGTTACGTGTAGACCAATAAGAAATCTATTATGCAATCTATTTCGCAATAAATGTTTAAACACAAAGCTCAGCAATAATGTTTAACATAAGCTGTCAAATTTATTGTTCTTTTTTCAATTTTTAATTTTTTTTTAACAAAACAAAGATGAAAAATAAATTAATTTTGTTTGAAAAGACAAATAAAAAAATAAAAACAAAATAAAAATTTGCCATCTACGTTTTCTCCAACATAAAGTTGGAAATAACATTTTGTTCCCGTTATTCTGCC
>MINK01007412.1:3394-16385 GCA_001735545.1 Phormia regina
GTAATCTGTTTATCTTCGCTTTATGTAAAGCACCATTTTGTTCATTAAAAAATAAAACTGAATTAAAAATTATAATAAATGAGTCACAAATGGTATTGAAAAAAAAAATGATTTTCATAATATAACGAAAGCTTATTTTCAAAACGGTCCAAATGCAAAACAACAATTGAACACAAAAACAGCTTACTTCACTAATTTTTCACAATTTGGAAATTCGTTCTTCTAAGAGTTTTCTATATTACATCCACTTAACCTCACACTAAAAAAATAAATCCTTTAACCCCATTATTTCCGAAGTTATGATAGATAGTCCGTTTTGTCCTAATTTATTTTTAATATGTTCATATAATCCGTTTTGTTTATGGAAAATAAAAAAAGTAAAAGATAATATTTTTGGAAAAAATTGACAATATGATAAATTTATGATATCATACCAATCTGGACATAAACATAGCGAAATTTTGTCATTGGAGGGATCATCTTTAAACGCTTAAACTACTATATCAGGAGGGTTTAATAAAAAAGCGAACATGAATTCAAACTTAAAATTGTAAGTTAAATTTTGGAAAAAATATTGAAAAATAAATTGTATTAAATTGCATTCTAAAACAATGTTTATTACACTTTCAATTTAATTATAAGTTTTTTTCAGAAATAGTTTTTTTAAAGGATATTTTTTTAAAAGGATATTATGAATTCTTACCGTAGTGAAACATTATGTCCTCTTGTGAAAGGCCTTTTATATATATCTTTAGTGTTTATTATTTTCGTCAGGTATGTACCCAGCAAAAACTTTGCTTTCCTGGTGGTATAATTTGAAAACTTATTTTTTGTCTCAATAACTAGTTACTTTGTTTGAGGTGTCCATGAATTCTAGTAGTTATTTTTAGACTCTAGTGATACTAAAACAACAATAAAAATAAAACGAAAAAATTTGTCGTCAATGAGTATTGAACTTGGGACCCCATTAACTAGTCGTTTTCAATGACTAACGTCTTACTCAGTACACCATCTCTCACTTAATAAACTTAATAAACTAAAAAACATGTTTTAGCATAAAATATATTTTTAAAACATTTTGTTAAAAAAACGAGTAGCATCAGAATGGGGTTGAACCGCCAACCTTCTGGTTGCTAATCCCGCGCTCTAGACAGCTGATCCATGTGATTGTAACTAACTCTGCAATTATACTATGGAGTACTTATTTATGTAATGTAGAGAAGGCAAATAATAATGATGCCTACTTTCTAGGAAAGTACTTTAATAAGTAGTTGTCATAACCGAAAACCAACAAGTTTTTGCTGGGTATGTATTATTATAGATTTTCAGTCAAAACATAAACACTTGAGACTCAGTAGAGTATTCCATATCAAAACGGACAAAAGCCTGATATTTTCCGATTTGATATCTCCGATCTCAATATTAAGTATTGCAAATGTTATTCAAATCATATTTTTCTGAGTAAAGAGCTCTCCCGGTCCACGCTTCAAAAATCAAAAAGCTGTTGATTTTTTTTTCCAAAAGTAATCACACTTTATTGTTCATAACTTCTAAAATAAACATTGTACAATTCTTATTTTCTTTAAATAGATAAACACATAGAATTTAAAAGGACAAGTAAAACGTTTATATACTTCGAAAGTTCAAAGGTCAATATTGATAACATCTCAAAAAAATAGTATCTTAAAATTCTTAAAAAACTCATATATTGATAACGAAACTCTTTTCTATGTCTGTAGAAAATTTTAAATTGGAGCAAAAAACAGAAAAAAGGACAGCAATCGGATTTGACATCTCCAATTTAAATGAAATTACAGAACGTGATGATATTTGGAAAGTAGATAGGTCCCTATCTATATAGATACGGGATTTTTGGAAATTTGAATGTTAGGGAGGTAACCTTATAACTCTCAAAATAAAAAAGATACAAAAAAACTTAAATAGTTATCGTTATTTATTTAAAAAATAATCGGCCAGGTGTCTGATACATTTTTGAAAAACTCCTGTTTTAGGGAGAAACTTATTTTGGTACTTTTTTTGTCACTATATGTATCTTCGAAACCAATCAACATACAGATAAAATTTACATCAAATTCATAACTTATCAAAAAATTCTAAATACAAGTTGGGAATTATTTAGAAATTTAAACGATTAATTGATAAAAATCTTACCTATTTTTGGTACTTTTTTCATGAAACATTTTTTATACATTGAAATATTCATATTAGAATCTTAATACGGAATTGCACTATAATTTAGAAATTTATTAGAATAAAATTTTTAATACCTAAAAGGGTAAAAAAAGTACCAAAAAAGGGGTAAAATTACTTTTTACCCCTTTTTTACAGGCGGAAAATTAAATTTCACTCAAGCTTAAGATGAATTTTTAATTACATTAAATATAGAAACATTAAGTAAATGTAGCCCCATGTAGATAAGCGTGGAAGTTTTAGTACTTAATGATATATGGTCCTTTCTGTAATATTTAACCTTGAAACATGAAATTAAATATTCGTGACCCGATGTTGGAAAGAATTCACAAGGAGGTTTTTTCGATCTTCTAATGGTACTTTTTGAATATTCTATAATTACTAAAATTTTCTATAAATAATTCTATAAACATGAAATTAGGAATATTTGGTGCCTTTTTAATGAGAATCCATAAGAGGTGACTTTATAAAGAAGTACTATAGTACTTCTTTTGTTCTTCTAATGGCGCTTTGGAATTTTCTATAATATTTAACCTAGAAAAATGAAATTAAGAACATGAGGTACTAAATGAATGAGAATCTATAAGCGCGATCCTTGTGGGACATTTTCGTTCTTCTAATGATACTTTTGAAAAAAAAAAAATAATAATAAAAAATTAACATAAAATTAAATATATTGGAGAGAACTTTGTGGTACTTTTTCGTTCTTCTTCTTGCTACTTGTGAACCTAAAAACATGAAAATAGTGATATGTGGTCCTTGGTTAATAAGAATCCAAATGAGGTGAATATGTGATACTTTTTTGCTCTTCTAATAGTAGTTTTTTAATTTTGTTTAATTATGAATCTAGAAGCATGAAATTAAAGATATGTGGTTCTAAATCCGCGATCGGCAGACATATACTATTGCGTTTAGCACTTGTATAAGTGCAAAACGCAATAGTATATGTTGCACGGGTTTTGCAATGCGTGATAATTCAGCTCGAATTAATATAACTCTACATCACATTTGTGCAAAATTTTATGTTGGAATATCAGTATTATAATATAATTTGATTAGATATAATATTTTATATATCTCTTTAATTCCTTTTTGGATTTTAATGCATATATTCATGTTTTTACATGCGTGTAAATATAATAATAAATCATTAATAAATATTTCAACAAGAATTTTGAAAATAGTAATTATCCNNTGAAAATAATAATTATCCCATTGTGCTTTCTACTTATAAACAACAACTGCAATAATAATAACAAACAATCATAAAGTAATAGCAAACTTTTTGCATAGTCTGCCCCAAAGAAGCTAAAAAGAAAACAAAAAAAGGAATAACAAGTTAGAAAATTAAGCAAAAAAAAAAGCTAAATTGTCTGCAACTTGATATTGTTTTCGTTGTAATACATATTTCTATGCAGCAATAGAGACAACAAAAACACATAAACTAACACAACTTCAAATAATAACAAGACAAACCAATGGAGCCTGCAGCATTTCCCAAAATAAAATTCTTACAAAACGACAGACGGACAGTTAGAGAGACAAATATATTTTAACGGAAATTTAGTTTTTTTCTTTTTTTGCTTTATTTTATTTCATACTTTGAGCAAAAAAAAAAAAAACAATTTTAAGTTAAGAAGAAAAATTGTATGTTCATTTTACAAAACTTTATGACTTTTTTTTTTTTTCTTTTTCATTTTCATTTTCTTGTTGCAGGAATCTTATTTCAAAAAATAAAGTTGTTGACAATTTTTGTATTCTTATCATGTGAAACGGAAATTATATAAAGTTTTAAAAAGAAAATACAACTACTGCTACATACATACACACATACCATATAGTAAATATTATAATCATATACATACTATCACTCATACATATAAATTTTGTTGTACACAAACTAATTTACTGATTTACACGATTTAATTTGAAATTATTAAGGAAATTGGTCAGTTTATGTTTTGCAAAAAATAAATGAAAACTAAAAATTTTCCTACATATTTCCCTATTTATTTCTGTAAGTTGTTTATTTACTATAATTTATCTTTAGATTCTTAGCATTTAATAGGATTGTTTTTATGATTAGTTTTTTCTTTTTTTTCAATCAGTTTATTTTCCCGTTTTTTCTTATTTATTGTATCTCTAGCATTATTGTGAGCTGCAGATAAAATACATTGACGTCAATGTACTGCTGGGTTCATATTCAAATTTCAATTTAAATTTATTTAATCCGCTACTTTGATTATTTTTTGTTCCTGTTTTTCTCGTAATAGTATTTTAAATGTTCCTTTAGTTATTTGACGGAAATTCTATTATTTTATGGTTCGTTGCAACAATTATTATTCTAAATGGTTGCTTGGCCATTATAAAATATGCAGGGATGCACAAGTGTACATATGTATATATATGTGTCTGTGTATGTTATTATTCTGGAGAATGTACATAAGTAATAAATTGTTGGAATTGAATTCATACATAGATAATGAAGTGAAAATATTTTTGTACATGTCTGTAATATGAAAGGGACTGCAGAATTTTATTGTGCTCAAAAATGAATACCTACACATCGATTATTCTATGATGTTCCCAATAGCAATAAAAGGTACAAGTTGATGGTTAGTATATTCTATGGCATAATGTTATCTGTTTATGGTCAAAAAATTAGGATAGGGCTCTGACAGGACAACATAAAGTGACGCAATTTTGTTCAATTATTTTACTCTGACTTAGTTCGTTTCATAAAAACAAAATTTAAAAGAAGACCATCCCAAAAAATCTACACATTTTTCTGAAGGTGGATTTTTACTATCAAGATCATAAGCTATATTTTTTATGAAAAATTGTCTGTTCAGAGCACGATAGGGCTTTTACAGGGCAACAAAGAGAACGAAATTTGGTTCAAATATTTATAGGAACGAGAGTACACCTGAAGTGCCTCAGGTGTACTGCCCATATAAATTTGAATTAAAATAATAAAAAATTCCAACTTGTAATAACAAAATTTATTTCATTACAACTGGTCCAGTTTGTTGTTATAAAAAAATTAACAACAATGAGACAATGTTTCGAATATTCTGCACATCTATAAGAAAATATCTTTATAGTGGTATATTTTTTTATTAAAATCGGTTCTTTAGAGTGACTTTAAAAGGGATTACGAAAAATGAGTTTGCCTATTAATTATATAGATAGATGAGCGGTTAATCAACAAACAGTTATGGGTAAAATACTAAAAACACATGGTGTCCGTTGTAGCTTTATATCAAACATATCTGCTGATATATCTTAAACGAAATCATGTAGGTACGATAACGAAACTTTGCATAAATATTTCGAGGGTCGATATAAAAATGCTGTTTATATCCTAAAATTTAGCAAAATCAATAAATACCATTTCAATACGATCTTCAACATTGATGAAAACCAGACACTTTAAAATAGTAGTGTAAAATATTCATATACATTAATTCACATTACGTATGAGTAATATTTATTATGTGATACCTATTATCCATAAAATCCAATATTAAATTTTTGCAAATAAACTTACACTTAAATGTTACTGTATTAGGAAATACAGTGCAATAGCAGTATTACAATATAAGCATTTGATTAATTTAGTAAATCCTTCAAATTATTTTTTCCGAAAAGTAAACTTTCAAATCCCTTTTTATACCCTTTACCACAGGTATAAAGGTTTGTCATTCCGTTTCTAATTTCCACAATTTTTGAGATCCATGTAAGAAATGATGACGATAGAACCATGTCCGTCCGTGTGTCGGTTGAATTGAGATAGATAGATATAATCTAGATCAGCGGGTAACAAACTAGATTGGTAACATGAAATCATTTTCCAACTCTCCATGAAAGACATTAAAGTAGTTGCATATGCGGACGATGTTGTGCTCCTCATTAGGGAAAAATTTATCTCCACTTAGATGGGCAAATGCGAACGGTCTGGGAGTAAACCCATCAAAGACCGAATTGGAAATATCAAATTCCAGCATTCAGGCTTCCAAGGCTGGGCGGTATTTCTCTGGTCCTCTTCAAAGAGGCAAACAAAAAATTGGCATTATTTTAGACTCAAAGCTCTCATGGGAACGTAAGAAGACTATTGGTAAGAGATGAGGACTTAAGCCTTACATTGTACACTGGATGTACACAGCGGTAATTAGCCCAATTCCTACCTATGGAGCATTTGTCTGGTGAAGTGCTGTCAATAAAAGGATCTATCTCTGCATTCTGGACAGGGTACAGTGACTAGGTTGTCTTGCAATTACTGGAGCGTTGAATTCAACTCCGCAAGCTAGCTTAGAAACTATGATTGACTTGATGTCTATGTCAAATATGTCTTGGCCAAGTCTGCTCTAAGTCTTAGGGAGTCAAGCGAACTTATGTATGATCATATTGCAAAATCCTATAAGTGGTAGGCAGGAGAAATCTGAGTGTTCGAACGGACTATATCATCCCTATGATGGACTTCGATAAATCCTTTAAGATCAACATCCCTGACAGGGAAAGCTGGGCAGATTCTGTTTTTCTGGAGAGCCAGGAGTTTTCTCTGAAGACCTGGGATTTTTAATTTCTCTAGGATTACCAGATACTTGTACAGTATTCCAGGCTCAGATATATGCTATAACTATAGCCGCTAGACAAATCAGAAAACTCGTTTCAAGAGCCCTTACTGTCGACTTCTTTGTAGATAGTCAGGCCGTGGATGTATGTGGTGAAATCGAAATGTGTAGTATGGGTACCAGGGTACGAAGATATTCTTGGCAATGAGAAGGTGATGATGAGTGCGCAATAGTTGGCACTTCACCGGACGCAAGAGAGGCCCTCTTGTTGAACTTTCGAATCTGATAGATTGGGCGCTAAGAAAAGGTCCTGTAGGTGGTCTACCATAACCACTTGATGGATATCTAGAACCCTTTGGCCCTCAATTGATAAACATAGAACGAAGACTCTTCCGGAGAAAAAAATGAAAATAAATTCGAATTTTCGAATGCGGAATACCATCTAGTTCACATTTTTTTATTATTATTTATTTATTTATTATTTTTTTTTAACTTAAACGCATTAAGTTTTAGTATTTTAAACTGCAAAGGTTTTTTATTATGAGTAGTAGATAATTTAAAATTTAGCCAGATAAATATTTTAAAAACATATTTTTTATGGCAAGTACTTGGTTGCTCTTGTAATAAATAAAAACAAGATCCAAAATTATATATAATATATTCATATATATCTAATACCATTGTTATTCTGGCTTCAGATAATTGAAATGTTGTTTACACATTTGAGCTGGATATGTCATTCTAATCCATTTTTCTAAATCTTAATTTTTATGCTTTACAAAAGTAGTTGTTGCCATAATTAATATAAAATTTAAATTCATAATTAAAAATTTTACTTTAAAACTTTTTCTATAATATTCTTAAATTTAAAAGTAACAACTTTCATATGAATTCGCTTACAATCAATTTTTATATCCGCTTTGCTCAAACCCATTAAAGTTGCAGACAAAAACATAAAAAAGATTTATTTGTCTGGAAAACAAAATGTATGAAAAAAATAAACTTTTTTATTTATTACGCGTAAAATAAAAAAATAACAAATATTCGAGTAAAGTATAGAAAATATAGAGATACATTTTATTATCAGCTTGCGTACCTTTATAGATGTTGTTATTGTAATATTATTTTTAATACTCGTACATAAATGGTATCTGTATAAAATTTAAACAAATAAAAATATGCAATATATATTTTTTTAAATAAATTTTACCATAAACAACATTATCAGTCTTTAGTTGGACACATTATCAGTCTTTAGTTGGACACTGTTATTGGTTTTTCGTTAGAAAATGAAGAAGAAAAAAATAAATAAAAAAAATGTAGTTTATATTTGACATACTGTCAACCATTAAAATAAAGTGTTGAAAATAAAAATCGATTTTCTTTATTCGTCTAACTAAGTAGAAAATAGAAAAAAATAATAATATTGTAAAGAAGAAAATATAATGAAACTACTCTTTATACGATATATAGATGTCTGAAGTATGTAGCGGTAGCAAAAGAGGAAGAAGAAGAGGAGTTCAAAGTATTTTTTTCTTTCTTTTGTAAAAAAATAATAAATAGTAAAGCAACAACTATTTTGTTGTTTCTTTAAGTGTTGGTGGAAAAATGGTATTGCTTAGGGAAATAAAAGAGTTGGTACTTTTCTTTTGAGAGAGGAGGGACAAGTAAAACCTTAAATAGTACCAAGATATTTTCTAAGATCACTGACAAATTTGGAGTATATTAATACAACATTTGTTTATGTAATTGATTACGGGAAAACAATAAAAAAAAACTTTCCGTTCTGTGGTCAATGAAAGGACTAAAATTATTTAATATTTGTTTTTTTTTTTTTAAATTTTGTCCCAAAAAGTACTATTTTTAAATTTTTTGAATTAAAGCAATTTTAAAATTCCCATTTCTTTAAGAATGCCATTGGTCTTTCGTAATACGTACATACTTACTTAAGAATATACAGCGTTGAAAAAAATAATAGGGATGAACCCTAATTAGAAAAATTGCCCAGATAAAACGAAGTGTTCCAAAACTAAAGTATTCGAAAAAAGTCATAAAACTAGAGGCGAAAAGTATAAAACGTCAGTGAGTTTTGACCAACGTTTAGTTCGACTTTCAAAAATGCAAGAAGTGGGATTAATGGGACGCAGTCCCAGAAAAGTACCAATATTGAGCAAGAAAAATATACAAAAAAGGTTGGAATTTGCCAGGCGACACCAGTACCGGTAAAAATGGAACAACGAAATATAGTCAAACGAAACAAAAGTGGAGTTGATCCAATAATTTAGATTCAGAGAAAAATGAGTGCTACTGACTATATAGACATTATCCAGAATAAATTGCTTCCATTTGCTGCATGCAGAGATCCCAATTATTCCGCTAGAAGCGTCAAAACGTGGTTTCAGCAGAATGGAGTGGCCGTCCCAATCACCGGACTTAAACCCTATTGAGCATCTCTAAGGAGTCCTCAAAAGCTTTAAATAAAAAATAAACAAGAGTTGTGTGAAAAATTCAGAAAACCTTATAGTCAATTCCACCCGAGTTGTGTGCGAATCTTGTGGGATCTATGAATTGCCATTGTCAGGTGGTTATAAAAGTGAAAGGATCTTCAACCAAGTATTGAAAAAGTATTTGGAAATTATGGTAATGCTAAATAAATAAAATTTTATTCTCAAAATATTAAGTGTTTCTATTATTGTTTTCAGGCGTTTTTAAAAAATATATATTTTTCGGTTACTTATTTTTGTTTTAAAAGTTAAAATATTTGAAGTTATTTAATTTTATGTATAAGCTTTTTAATATTTATGGAATAGTAAATAAAAAAGTAGGAATATATTGAAAAATTAGAGTGTCCTCATTATTTTTTCCAACACTGTATATAACCAGTATACAAAATAAAAAAGACAAACCAACCTGCCTGCATACTTATAAGAAAAGAGAAACATTAAACCTACATACTAACATACAAATATACACATACCTACATATATATTTTACAATATAAACACAACAAACACCATCAATAATTTAACTGTATATATGTATGTATGTATGTATGTATAAGGCAACCTATCAAGAGACCTTTCTCTCTGTTAGTATGTTCATCATATAAATGAAGTAGTTCATAATAAATATGTACAATATGACTACAAGTGTTTGTTTGTATGTATGTGTGTGTCCATTTATTTGTATGCATTTCAAAACATAAAAAAAGAACACAATAAAGAAAGAAAAAATTATGTTAAGCTCGGAACAAGTGAGAAGAGCAGTAGCTGAGTTTGTAATGATGATGATGATGATGAAGCTAAAGTAAAAGAAGAAGAAAATGCATTAGCTGCAATTGTTTGTTATTGTAAAATGTTATCGATGACCATTAAAACAAACCTCATGTTCATACATAACAATAACAACAGCAATAACAACCTGAACAAAAAACTAAATAAATAAATAAAAAAAACAGCTAAGAGAACATTTGCTAACAGCATTTGTTAACGAATTAGAGCGTGAAAATATTCTTTTTTTTTTTCTCTAAAGGTGGCAATACAAAAGAACAAGAAAATTGAAATACAGAAAATAATTTATAGAAATGTTCAATATAGTACATGTGGAAAACCTCAAATAAGGATTTAAAAAAAAAATAGAGTGACCATAGTGGTTTGTATTAATAATGAAAAAATACTGTAAGTATAATATTTTCAGGAAAAAAAATTTCATGAAGATCAGTCCATATTTGACCATAGCACCCATATAAGACCCTATTTGGGAAATCACCAAAAAGTGCATAAATACATGTGAATCTTAGTATCGACGTAATATTCTGCAATAGTATGTTTTTATGTTCTACTTAATACAACAAGTATAGGTCCATAATTGGCTCCTTCCCGAATTTTGGTACACATAGGCAATGGTGTAGGGTATCATATGGTCGGTCTTGGCCTACTATACCTTCTTCTCTCGTTTAATTTTCAGTTTGTTTTGAAGAAATTTTGTATTTTTGTTTTTTGCAGATTAAACAATTAAAGATTACCCCAAAAAAAAATAAATTTAGTTGATGAACTGATTTAAAAAATTTGAGACTTTTCTTATTATTATCTTTTCTATAAAGCAATGAGTTTACAGCTTCTGGAATCTCTAAAGGATTCACATAAAAGAGGCTTGATATCATCACATATATGTGCCTTAAAATGCGCATAATTAAGGCATGTATGAACCCAATACGTAGCGTAGCAAAGAGCCCTACCAAGTATGACATCACGAACAAAAATCATACCTTCTTGAAGCAGGTTGGTAAGGGAGACTTATTTTATCTCTCCCTTACAAACCTGCTTCTGAGTATGTAGCAATTTTTAGCTGGAAAACTAGTTCTTTGGAGGTGTTAGCTAGCCAATACCCATTCCATGAAACGGTTCTAGAACTAGTTCTTTCGTCAAGGATTTTTGCTTAATACTGACACATGCAAAAACAGTACTATAGAAGCGTTAGGAAACGATTTTAGAACCATAGAAGCGTTAGGAAACTATTTTAGAACCTGTTTTTTTATTTTTAAATTCAATGTAATTTTGTAAATACTTTTTTTTAATTTATGACATTTTTTATACAACAGTTCTGTGCCTTAGAATATGCTAACACCAAAAGAGAAAGGTAAAATAAAACAAGAAAAATTATTATTATTATTTTTTTTTTTTTAAGAGAAAATATTTTTAGCAAAAAATCCCGTTTTCTTTACAAAGGCAATTTTATCATTTAAAGTATGTATTTTATTATATTTTTATCTTATCCTTATGTTCACTATTACATCAACTACCTATAGGGGTTGAATGCTAAATGATCACCTAATCTTAAGATGCACACAATTTCCATATTAACAACCCCTAAAATTTGAAAAATTCTTTGGATCTATAATATTTTTCAAAATAATTCTCATTTAGTTTATTTTAAATTTTGTTTATAGACTGCTTTTCAACTCATAACAAATCACTCTGGTTTCTCTTCAGTTGTCGAATAAATCTTTCGCCTTTTACTAAAGATTTCCGTGAAGAGGAGCAATATAACTGAGTCAAATCAAATTTTTTAAGATCTTCCGCAAGGAGGATTATAAGTAATAAATTTCATTATTTAAATAAATGTTTTATTTTATATATAAAGACACATATTTATAATCAAACATAGGTTATAAAAAAAATCGAAATAAATAGATAAATCGCAACACCAAGATATTAACAAAATAGAAATTTTTAATTTCAGTTCTATACAGATCGGCCAATCGATTTTTATATCCATTCTTTATATCCATCAATAATATAGACCATCATCTAGACTTTTCATATGCACAACATGAACATCAACGTAAAGAAACGTAAAAATTCGAAATAAATAGATAAATCACAACACCAAGATCTTATGAAATTAGGACGATTCCGGGAAATAGGTTTATATAAGAGCTATGTTAAATTATGGACCAATCTTTATAAAACTTAGTCCTTGGATTAATACATGTTTAGTTCCAATATTATCGTTAAGCTAGCATTTGTACTTGAAGTATTTTCGGCAGAAAGGTTTATATGGAAGCTAAGGATAAATTTGCACAAATTATCATTAAATTTGTTACGAATATTGATACTTATACAAAATTTCGTTTCACCGAGTTTTAATAAAATATTTTTATTTTTATGACATTTTTGAGTTCTATGGATCTATTCAGAGGGGAACGTTTGTATGGGGACTTATTCTCAATTAAAATCCGTATATATTTTTTTAAAAAGAATATTTTATTTGGTCAACTGGTATTCTATACATACAATTTTAAACCGTGAAGTCCGAAAAAGCGGTTCTTCGGATATAGCTTCCCATTTTAAAAGTGTATTTAAAATTCTATAAACAACACTCCATTATATTCGAATACTTTTAGATTTGAAACAATTGATCTGAGGTCTCTTAAATGTCAAAAATATATTGAATTAAATAAATCACAAATTTTAATTCTTTATTAATTTAAAAATATATCCTTTAATTTATATGTGAGATCTCCTTCTAAACTTTAATTTCTACACTCCTCTTCAAAGCTCATATAAATCAATCCCACACAATATTGTTGGAGCACAAACGTAGGAAGGATACAAATTCTTCCTCACGTTAAAAAAGGATGTTAAACAGAAAAAAATATGTTCAACTTAATTAAAGCTTAATTACCAAATAACCAAATTTTTTGG
>MINK01007425.1:0-11596 GCA_001735545.1 Phormia regina
ATATATATATATATATATATATATATATATATATATATATATATATATATATATATATATATATTCTTCGCCAAACCACTTGATTTTTTTAAACATTTAGTGTCTTCTAGGTCTCTATTTTAGAAATATGTATTTTAATGACACTTTACGAGTCCACCCATGTTTAAAATTGTTCTAAATATAATCTCAATAAAGCAAAAATTAAAATCGCAAACACTGATTAAAACATCCATTACAAGAGTTAATATCAGCTGTAGGAAAAAAGGATTCGCTTTTTTTTAAAGCAGGTAAAATGAAATCTTAATCTATCGTAAAGTTCAATTGAACTAATTTCAGATGACATAAGGTTTGAGCTTAAGATATATTGTGTTACTAGAGGATATTTTCTCTAAAACTGATCTTCAGCAAACTAGAGAAAATCTCAATAGATCTTTGGCTCTTTCCTTACATAAGCATTTGCATAAAAGCTTTTTCGCTATAAATTTTTTATGTTTCACAAATTTAATTGTAAAAGTTGATTATAAAAGTTTTTTTTTAAATAAAAATTATTAAAATTATAAATTTAAAGCTTTTGTTATATATATTTTTTAAATGAAAATAAAGTGCTAATGTTTATTGACCAATTGTTTTAAGAGATGAATATTTAAAATTTTAAGATTTTGTACAAAATACGATCAATCAATTAATTTGATTTTTATTATTTTTGGGTTTTTCTTTATTAAACTGAAATAAAAAAGAAACAAATAAATGCTAAAAATATGCAATTTTTCTTAATAAAAAAATTTCTTTTTGTTTGCGCTTTAAACTTAAAACTTAATTTTTAATAGTAACTAGAATTTATAATTGTTAATAAAAAAATGATTTACAAAGAAATAAATATTTTTAATAATAAATAAAAATTAATAAAAAGTCAATATTCTTTAAAAACAAAAAATATTTTTTCTTTTTATAATAAAATATATGTATATTTTTTTTTTAATCAGTAAATAATTATAAAAAAAAATTAAGAAAACAAAAAAATAAGTTTTAAAGCTTATGTTAGTTGTTTTTAAATAAATAAATTTAATAACTTAAATCAAGAACAAAAATAAGATTTGAAATAAAATTGAAATAAATAAATTTAAAATGAAACTTTATTAAAAAAAAAAAAATCATAAAAACTTACCTCTCAGATGTAAAATGCATTTTATTTGTCAATGATGAGGGGGAGGCTATTAAAGCTATTAGTGAAACAAAAAAGCTTTAACAATTTATCTTTTTGCTGGCTAAGTTTATCAATTTTATTTTCATTTAATTGTCATCACCATCATCATCATGAAGAACGTTGCATTGTTATGTCATTTACTACTGAGATACCACCTGCTGTGTTCACTGATATCATATTGTTAGCTTTAAACTTCAAAGCGAGCACAGGGTGTATCCCGGCAATAAATACATTTTTAGTTAGCTTGCATTATTTGTTTCTATTTCTGAAAAAATAAAAGCTTTTTGTTGTTTTGCACTTTTTTTTTAATTAGTTTAGACAATCACCTTCAACTAACTAACTAACAACAAAATGCAACACAAATACGAACGAATGAATTTTATACTGATACGAATGGCAAATGAAAAATAGAAAAAAAAAAGAACATACATACATATTGTTGTTGTTTTTCAAATAAAATTTCTCTTATTGTTTTTAGCTGTTGCTGGCTTTTATCGAAAGCTCTTTTTTATTTTATCTGTATTATGTATGTTATCCTCTCTGTTAAGTTTTATTGTTTTGAATATTGAAGAGAATTGTATTTATGGTTGAATTGGAATGAATTGGATTGTTTGTTTGTATTTGTGTTAATGTCTGTCTGTTTATAATTTCAACAGCTGCCATACTTGTTCTCAAGTCAGTTAGAAAAAAGTTTTTTTCCTGTCTACTCTTTTTAAGGAAAGCTATTTTTCTATTTTCTCCATCTATTTCTGCTGTTTGTTTTTTTTTTCGTTTTTTTTTTGTGCTATTGAAACTTTTTAAATGTCAAAGGGTATTTCCTAAATTTCACTTTTTTGTTATTGTTAATGTTGTCGTCAGTATCGTTGTTGTTGTTGTTGCTGCTTCATACATTTTATAACCGGAAGGAATTGAATACTTTTGAAATAATGTGTCAATAACTGGAAAATAATAAAGTCCATTTTCTTTTTTACTTTCATTCAACATGATTTTACATTAGAAATGTCAAAGTTGTTTTCTTTGTATTAACATGGAAGGAAAAAATGTGTTAAAAATTTATATTTTTTTTAGAAAAAATTATCTTTCGTAATAATATATATGAAAATTACTATATTTAAAAAAAAAAAAAAAAAGAGAAAATAATACCAAAATATTTCTCTATTTATAATCTCGATTTTGCTGATTTTTAATACTGATCTCTCAAATGCTATTTTGATAAATATCATGAATCTACGGAGTCGTTAGAAGTAAAGTTGACTTTAGTTTTAAGATTTAAATACAAATTGTGAGGCCTTAAAAAGGACATATTCAATATATAAAGAAAGAAAGCGTAAAACAAATTTTAATGAAAGGAGTATCCAAGACCGATGATTTTTAATATTTTAAAATTTAAATATTTTTTACAAAGAAACCAAAATATTTAATTAGTTTAACATTACCCTGCGGGAAATTGATAGCAATAGTACCATTCCCTAAATACCATTTTAGTACCAATTGACAAATAACAGTCATCAAAGTTCTAGTTGAGAACCAGTTTAACCAGTGAGAGCTAATGAGCAATAACAATCTGTGCCTGAGTGATAAGTGCGTAAGACTACAATACATGAGATAAGTAAAAGTAATCTGGGTTCGAGTAGGGGTGCTGCCATCGACATTAACGCCATGTTAAAGTGATAAGTCCATCTCATACACTTGGGACCAATTCCGTGAAATTTTTTGTTTTAGTTCTTTTAACTCTAGGGTAATAACACATAAACCTACTGGATCCAGTCAGTATATTTTGTATGGATTTTTTAAAATATTACTTGAAAATTAAAAAAAAAAACAATATTATATTTAAAAATAAAAATTATTAAAAAAATTCCGTTGAAGTATTTCCAAGCTTAGGAGGTAGGAATATGAAAACGTATAACAATATTCTTTTGACAGTCATTTTTATAGAGAAATTCATTAAGAATTATGAGGATATTTCAATTATTTCTACTACAAAATATTTCGGAAAATCATATTAACCATAGAAACTAGAATTATTAAGGATATTTGTCATTTTCAAGTCTTGAACATTGAAAAGAGAAAACAAAAATACAAATAGGAAAACATAAAAAATATTTAGTTAACTATTCTTGAAAAGCACCAATTCTTTTTCGCCTTTTCTTCTTTTTATTAAACATATTTAATTTTTTGATTATTATTTTTTTTTAATTTCAATTTAATGATAATTTTTATATTTGTTTGAAGTTTGTTTTAATTTTTTCTCATTTTCCATTGACTGTCTTTAAAGGAAAAATAAATTTAAGAATGATCTCTCTAACAATTATTGTATCATGGTATTAATAATTTATTGTGATATTTTTTTTGAAAAATAGTACAAGTGAACTATCTTGTCGTATTGTCATAAGTCATAAAATTTTTCAATGAACAAAAAATATTGTTAATGCTTTTTCTTTGTAAAATTTTATGACATTATGACAATACGACATGACAGCACACATTGTGAATCCCCAATTGTCTTTTTTGTTATTCTGAAAAAAAAAAAATGAGAACATTTTGGAATTATAGAAAAAACATGAAACATTGGAGCAGAATCGATTTGTATAAAATATCACATAGAGTGAAAAAGTATCCAACACACATCTCAGGAGCGGAGCTATAGAGTATGCAAGTTCAGTAGCTCTAATAAATTTTTTAACCAACCAACCAACTAACGTACAACAAAATTCTCTTAAAAGTCAATATAAAAACATTAAAAAGAACACCTAAAGTGCACTAAAATTAAAATTTATGTAAATTTATTATTCTATCTTGTTTTTAAAATCTCATAAAGAGTATTTTATTGAGAACTTTATAAATTTGTTTTAAGACATTTTAGTTGCTATGTAAGGACTGAATACGATAAAAACCTTGCATATTTTTAGGCTTAAATAATTCTGTTTAGTGGTTTACATTTGTCATTATATTCAGCAGTCATGTAATAAGTTTCGTGGTAATTGCGAAACTAGTTTTCAATAAAAATGGAAATGAACAAAAAACAACTAAAATTTTTTATGAAAATTCTCATTGGTCATGTCACAGAACGCCGTTTTTCTCTAGAAGAACAGTATCACAATTTCTCTAAATCTTTCTCAGAACAATTGAAAAGAAATTTATCTTCAGGTACAAAAAGTTTCTATTAAAAACGTTAGTAAGAATTTAAAGTTAAAAAAATAGCGTAATAGCACTTTAAACAATTTTTTTCCAAAAATTTTATTAGATGATTTTTTAAAATTTCCTGGTCTGTAATTCTATGTTGCAGATGCTATTATTAACGCTAAAAATTTCAAAAAAAAAAAATTCTTCTGTTATTAAGAAAATACAGTGATTCCGCTTTTTTTCTGGCCAGATCTTGTTATTTTCCATTACAGTAACAAGACAATGTAGTTGTATTGTGTCAAATTGTTTGACAGATATTGAGCCCTAGTGAAAAATAATTCAAAAGACATTAAAATTTCAAAGGAAAATTTTACAAAGGTTATACAATAAAGTGGATTTTTTCGATCAGAAAAGTTATCATAACACAATAAATGTTCTTATTAGAAAAATTCTAAAAAATATAAAAATTTTCATTAAAAACTAATAGGAAATAATAAATCTTTTATAACATCTTTAATAAACCTACTAAATAACTTCATTTAAGAAAATAATCGGTCATAAGTTTAGTTTCTATAAACAGATTTGTATGATCGAATATTTGATCTTGCGCAGTCCTTAGGTTGTAATAGGAATCCCTGGATTCCTATAACATACAAATATCACATTATGTAAATCCTTTTAAAAATATATCCATTAAAAATCAGCAAAATCAGTCTATAATAATTGACAGAATTAGAGAATATCATTTTCGATTGAAAACGAATCGTTTATTGTTAGAATTAGAATTTTATGACTTTCTATTAGATTTTATTATAAAATTTGTAATGTTTCATCTAAAATTAGTTAGTAATTTATGTATGAGATGTATTTTCAAAAATAAAATAAATCACTGTTGCCAAAATGATTTATGAAATCGATCAAAATTCATTACATCGATTCGATTTGGAAACGATCGATTTCCATCACATACCTGATTGTTAACAAACAATTTGTTATTGTGACAGGAAATCTTTTTTTTTTTCTTCTTACTTTCACGGTTTTAAAAACTATAATTAATAGTAATGATTTAATATAATTCTAGAAAATCAATTTTTATTATGTTTCACAATTAAAAAAACTAAACTGAAGTGTTTTTTTTTTTTCTTCTATAATTTACAATTATTTTCTCCCTCACTGTTACAAAAATATCAGCGATGTCACTCATTCGTATTTGTATCGCATCTGGAGTAAAGGAAAAGGGGCAACAAGTGTGATGCTTAATATTAACAGAGAAAAAAAATATATATATATTACGTTGTTCCTTTAATATACTCAAGATGTAATTGTAATTGTAATATATATTATAGAAAAACTGTTTAACAAATAATATAGAAAAAAAAACAAAACACAATTTTAATAATTTTCACTTTTTTAATTTCATAATATGTGTAACACGTCTTGTTTTTATATTCTACAGTTTTATAGTTTTGCTTTGACCTTGAAAAGTTATTAATGATATAGAAAATTGCTGTTTTTTTTTTGTGATTCTTTTTATAATTAAAACACGGAAGCTGTTAAAATATTACAACATTTTTCATAGAATTATTTTTAGGACACTTAGAATTTTTTTAGTTTATATATTTTTTTGATTAAAAATTGTTTAACACTTTTTGAGTTTTAATTATTTTTTAATTATTATTTAAATTTATAATATAATAATTAACTTTTATTAAATGTTTTTTATTTATTTTTTTTTTATTTAAAACAGCATCACAACACCTGTATGTGTTGATGCTACAAAAGGCTTTGTTCTGGATACTTGGAGTTTCGACACCAAAAGATAGGCAATGAAAAATTTCTTATTGTATTAGTATGTGTATGTATTGACTATGTGAGTAAATTTTGTTTTTGCTGCTTCTCAGCTTTACAAAAAAAAAGTTTTGTGTATGGAAATGTAACAGGAATGTGAGTGAAATATCCCACCCACATTCTCATGCTCATTCGCACAAACACATACACTTACACACAAATACACTCCAAAAAAAGAGATTGGAAATTGATTTCCACAAATAATACCAAGAATATGATTATAGGAAATTGTTCGAAGAAGAAGCAATAAAACCCAAAAAGCTTTGAGTAGGAATAACATTTATAAACCGAAATAGAAAATACTCGTTTAAAAAACTCCCAGAGAGCTTATACTCTCTTTACAAAAATATATATTTCACTGTTGTTTTTTTTTATTGAAGTGTTAAGTATTTTGGAAATTCTTCTATAATTAAATTTAATTATTGGAAATATTTTATAAATAACTTTAAATTATTTTTTTTCTTTTAAATACTCACTCATTCTTTATTTATTTATTTTTGGTTTTGAAAATTTCTTGACTCCCTTTGCTTTCTATATACATATGTATTAGTTTTACTCTCTTTTTAGATATTCCTAGAGATTTCTTGGCTTTTCCGGTCATTTTTGCTTTCATTAGGCAATAAAAAATCTTTCCCTTAACAAAGGTTTCATTCCCGTTGTTTATTCACTTGCACTTTTTATTCCAAAAACAAAAACAGTTTCACTTTTATCATTGTGGGCTGTATGTAAATAGTTATATACCCGGCCACCCAGCCATAGGCGAAATTAAAAATTTCAGGTTCAAGTGCAGTTGCGCATGTCAAAGTCATTTTCCACATTTATTCTGGTTTTTTTGTTTTTGTTGTTATTGTTGCTGTTTGTACTTTGACATTAAATGCATCCCGGGTGTGAGTTATGTGCACCATCGATTCATTTTTTTATTTTGTTGTTGTTGTTATTGTTCTTATAACGTATAAATGCGTTAATGTAGCTTAACCTACATTATGCCTTAAACATTCGATAGAAAGAATGAAATGTTAACATATACATACAAAAGAATAATAAATATATGGATGGTTGGTTGGTTGGTTGGTTGATGGGCTGATAGTTTGACAACATCTTTCACCATGTTGTTTCCTTTTTTTTTTTTGTTTTGCCTCCTTGTTGTCGCTGGAATTTCAATTGCATTTGAATGTTGGCGTTTTTAATGCTGTTTTTTTTTTTTTTTTGTAATTTCTCTTTTAAGATTTTGTAATATTAGCTATTTTGGTGGATTAATTTCCGTTCTTTGGATTTTTTTCTACCTGCAAAGAAGAAGAAAAAGATGAAATGTTGATTATTTTGAAACTTAATTTGTATAATAATGAAAATAAATAAATTATTATTATTTTTTTTTGTATTATTTTTTATTTGCATAATACTTTTTATATTTCATCACATATGTAGGACTCAAAAAAAGTTTATATATTCGGAACACGCAATTTTCCCCTTCCATGAAGGCAAAGAAGAAAAAACTAAATATAAAGATAACTAAAGATTATTTTTCGGAATTTTCATACTTGAAAATTTAAGACAAAATTTATAATCGTCCACCTGAAGCAAAAATTAACAAATCAAAAATGATACTTTACGTTTTTTCTTTGTTCTACTATCTTTTTAGATATTCCTACATATTTCTTCTTTTTTTTCCGGTGATTTTTGCCTTCATTTGACAATAAAAAGTGTTTGCCTGAGTAAACGTTTCATTCCCGTTGTCTATTCACTTGCAATTTTTATTCCAAAAAAAAAAAAAAAAAAAAAAAAAAAAAAAAAAAAAAAAAAAAAAAAAAAAAAACATTGTGGGCAATAATATCAAGCGGAGATATTTTGTAAAAAAAAAACTTGCATTTTCTCATTATCTACATATAAAATAAGCCTAAAGGGGTCTCGTATGGAGGTGTGCATTTAATTAGGGGTGGGTCAAATTATGGGTATTTAAAAAAAGAAGTTAGGAAAGATTTGGGAAAGATGAATATACAATGTACTTTATTAATATAAAACTATATTGTCAATACAATTAATTTGTTTGCTCTACAATAAAAAGTTATTGCAATTATTAAACAGTATTTGTCAATTATTTATACTAAAAACATAAAAAAAAATATTTGGACTTCATAAAAATAGTCAAAATGCCGAAAAGAAGCAATTCATTCATAAAAAAATGGTTCCATTATCACAGAAATATACGTGAATGAATGTCTTTTGAGAGATTCCTCCGTTTCTAAAGAGAATACGGAGTATTCTATTTTTTCTTGCCTATTGCTTTCTAGGAAAAAGTGCTTATTTGAGCCAAAAAGTGCCCAAAACCTTTAATTGGAAGCATTGTGAAAAAATAAAAGATATTTCCTTAAAAACCAATAAGAAATAATTTATTCTTTTATGATTAGAACTTGAATATAATTTGTATGTATAGATTATTTTCGTATGAAGCAATTTCACCACTTTGATGTCCTAAATTTTCGGAAATATTTTTTATGCACTTTTACCAGATTTTTTTCTTTTATACAGTTTTATAGATTAAAAATATCTCTTAATTATTTAAAGGTCATTTATTTAAGTATCCAAATTTACTTTTTCCTTTATTAACAATTTATTTTAAATACCTATATATAATTATTTTTAACAAAAATAAGTTTTCTTTTTGATTGCAAATTTCATGAATATTTGAAATTATTGCAACTATTTTAAGTATGAACGTGCTTTTCTCCGCATTTTTTTCCCAAACTATGTATTTTAGTTGCTAATTATACAACAAATATTTATAATAATTTAATATTTATAAAGATTTCCATTTCATTTCATTATATTTTTTCAATTTGTGCAATTTTTGAAATAAATAAAGGTCAATAACATGACCACAAAATTTTCTTAAAATCTTGTAAAAAAAATTAAATAAAAGGAAAAATTATTAATTTTTTTATAAAAGAAGTTATCGTAAGTTTTTAAAGTAAATTTTCTAAAAAAGAAAATTTCCCGTAAATTTTCTCTTGATAAATTTTCTTTCAAGAGAAAATGTATTGTGTTTTCTAATAAAAGAAATGTATTTTTAAATAGGAAATTGTTCTAAAAATATCATAAAAATATAAAATGTTTAAAATTCCTACAATGGAACATAAAAAAAAAATTTACATAAATTGTTCGTCTATTGGTATTCAAAGAATCCTCTTTGTTGCTTAAAGTATCACAATCGTAAATATAGTTCCTGTCTTTTTAACTGGAATTGCAATAACATTTCCACCTACACATAAGCAATTTTATAATTGATTAGAAACCAAAACAATTATTTAATTGTTTACTAAAAAAATTCCTAGAAATTTAAGAAAATCAATTAAAAATTGTACATCGTAAATGGAAACTTTTGAAAAACATACATATGTATGTGCATATGTAAGTGAACTCCTATAAATGTCAATTTGTAATTTTCTTGTCATTCTTGACATTAAATACTACGAAAATAATTTGTTCATTATTACTACGTTGTTGTGTTACTTTTTTGCGCTTTGCTGTTTTATGTTTGTTTTTTTTTTTTGTATAATATTGTTACCCAAAAAGATACTTTAATATCTGACAGATACTAACTACAATTAAAAAAAAGTTTACTTTCGTATACACATTCAAAAACAAAAACAAAAAAAAAACAACTAATACTCTAACAATAGAAAATTAAAATCAAAGTAAAAAAGCAACACAATTGAGCAAACAAAAATTAAAGAGAGTTGGAATTTATTTTGTATAAGTATGCGTGAGTAAATTCTCGCCACTTTTGCTTCCTTAGTATTGGTGCAAAAGTTTTCAATGTGTTTGCAAAATATTTTCAACTAGTAGAATTCGTTAGTTTCGTTTTTTTTTCCTACACTCACGTTTTCGTTCTCATTTAATATTAGCTTTTGCCAACTGGAGAAACAATAACAGAACAGAGAAACTTAATGTAGCGAGTTTGTATCTATAACTAGTATCTTAACCTTGAACTTGAAATACATTTTTTGTTGTGGTAGTAGTTATGTATGTTTGTTTAAAATGTATTCGTTAATAAAGACACACAATAAAAATAAAAAACAAACACCTCCCTTCTACCTCTTTTTTTCATGTTCTAACTTAACCAAATGTTTGTATTTTGCATGTTTTTTTTTATTTATTATTATTTTTATTTTCATTCTTTCTTTTTATTCCCTCTTTTTAAAATAAAAATTCTCTCTGTTGCTGTTTTTTTTTCTTTGGTATTTTATTTTGTTCTTGTTGTTGCTTTAATTTCTTTTCATTCTTAAAGCTGTTTTACAACAAAATAGTGAATATTAAGGGAATTTTTGTTATTTTATTTCTGCTGGTTTTTTGATGAATGTTTTAAAATAAAAATGATTTACTGCGTTTCTTTTTTACTTTTTACTTTGGATTTTTGTTTTTGCTTTTATTTTTTAGTTTTAATTTGTTTTTTTTTTTTTTCAATTAATAACAAGTGTATAAGAATCTGTTTATTTTTTGCTCATTTATCAAAAGTTTTTTTTTTAAAGGTGAATCTTAAAAAGAAATTGGGTGTTTTTATTTTGTTGCATTAATTTTATTATAAAACTAAAAAGAAAGATACAGGTTTTTGAGGTTTCTAAAAAAACGTGACAATATATTTTTAGTTGTTGGCTTTTAATTTGGACTTTAAACTGAATGAAATATTCTTGAGACACATTTCTTTTATGCTTTGGCTTTAAATAATAAATTCCTAAATGGAAAATTTTAAATATATAATTTTATATATAATTTTATTTAATAAAAACCAATCATATCATACAATTCAGTCATATTAAATGTAAGATAACTCATTTAAAAGTGAACTTTTCAATTGTATTTTTAAATACAGTTTGTTGGTAGAATAATTTTGGTTTATTATATCATAACCTCAAAATTAAACGTTGCTGCAACTTCTTTATTTAAGGCATCCACATCTTTGATGTCTGAAATGGTTATTGGCAATAATAAGACTATGCCTTAAACCAGGTTCACCATCACAATGCACATTAATTTCTAATTTCTTCTGCAACTCGATATAAAAGTATGCTTTCAAGGCGAAATTAATCTTAAACTGCTGATAGGAATTTTTGCTGTCAAATTCCATTCATTGACAGCCAAAAGCAAAAACTACAATCAATTATTAAATATGGTTGTAAATAATTCATTCAATTAATTGATTATTAAAAATACAATTACTAAAAACTGTAAAAAATTAAACATTAAAAAAAATCCAATTAACAAAATAATTTAATTAATTAATGATTGAATGAATTAAAATATTTCAGTTTTATTTGAATATGTTTATTAAATTTTAATGCAAAATTAAACAACTGTGTTGATTGAAAAAAAGAACTGAAAAAGCTATGATTTTAACATTGTGTTGTCATTGGAAGGAAGTAC
>MINK01007427.1:0-10970 GCA_001735545.1 Phormia regina
CCTTTTCTTTTTCTCTCTTTCCCTTCCCTTTTTCCTCTCCTTCTTTTCTCTCCCCATTGTTTTCTCTTTTTCTTTCTCCTTCTCTCCTTCACTTTTTCCTTTTGCCTTCCCTTTTTTTCTTCCTATTCCCTGCCTTTCTCTTTCTCCTCCATTTTTTCCCCCTTTCTTCCTCTCCTTCCCTTTTTTTTCTTTTCCCCTCTCATCTTTCTTCCTCCTCTCACAGATACATTTTTCAATTGATAGCTAACGCCAGCACCAAGCATATCTTACCACGGGCAACAGAGTTTCGTTGTAGTCTATACAAAATTTTTGACTATAGCCTTTGGTAACAAGTTTTACCTTAAAACGATCTGTTTGATCATGCTTATTTCTTTTTATTGCAAAACACCCACTTGGAATTTATTGCCTTAGCTTCAGAAGGCACGCGAAATTTTAGTTTTTTGATTAGTAATTTTATTTGTTTCTTGCTAAAAAATGCAAATACGATTGGTATTGTTACAAGAAGTTATATATGAAATGTTTTTAGTTACCACGTGTAATAAAAACGAAAGAGTTTAATATTTATTGCATTGTCGTAAGTAGAAGAAATTTTTCTGGTGCTACATATTTAACCCTGGTTAAAAAATGGTCCTCTGGCATAAAAATGTATAGTTGTTGTCTCTGACAAGAACTAAAAAAATTCTAGCATGTCTTTTTTGAATGTTCTTGGTCCACTTTATTTCATATATATACTAGTATTTCTGACCGATTTTATAAAGTTTTTCATTAACTAGTTAAAGAATAAAATACGCTATTAAAAATATGGAAGTCAATATCTTTGTTATCTTTCTATCTCCCCTAACTTCGCTTCTAAGTCTACTGTTGGATCCCTCTTCAATACTTATCTTTGCTCACTCTTCTGCTACGCCTATTAAAAATTTCATATAGATCCAACAACCGATCAGAAGTTACACATTTATTTCCAAAAAATGGAGTTCTGACAAGAGGTAGCCTATTCTATTACAGTTTTGCGTTTGAATTGTTAAGTACCTAAATGTTGTAAATTTTTTTACCGAGTCCAAAATTAAACTATAATGAATTTGAAATTGTTTACTTCGTGGGCAAAATATCTGCGCTCTTTTTTCTTTAAAATAAAATTTTGTTTAACAACATATAATAATTTCATAGCTTTCTGAAAGTTCTCTTCACATAGATGACTTTAAACAAGCCCAATAACTCAAATGGCCAAGGTCGCCCCCTCCCGAACTTGACCCATTTTATATGAAAGTTTTCACTTAATTTTATATTTTATAAAATGAAAATACAAGAATCGGCAACGAAATGCAGTCTAGGAATCTAAAATATGTTTTTAAAATTTGTTTATCAAAATCTATAGGACTTCGGGAATATATAAATTTTGATTGAAAATGTAAATCAACGCATTTTTGAGACTTTCGACGTCTTTTGGGAATTGTCTGATTCCTCTCAAAAAAAAAAAATAATAATAATAATAATAAATTTTCGTCCACTTTCTCATTTTATACGGTAAAGTCTATATTCAAGGAAAATTTCGTTAAGATATCTTTACTAACAAATATTTTATTAAAGACCAAATATTTACAATTTATCAAAAACCCAATTTTTACTAAAGTGTTGCTTTAATTGCAGAAATCGAGAAAAGTATAAATTTGATTTTTTTATTTAAATTACACTGCTTAGCTGACATAACTGTTCTTTATACGGAAACCTAAACTATGCCCCTTTAACGTTTATTAAGTCACGGAAAATTCTAAAAACTTTGTAACATTGTAAATGTAAAAAAGCCATAACAAACTAATTTGTTTCCGTAGCCAATGTTTGATTGTGCTAAAATACGCAAAAAATGGATTTTTTCATTACTAAACATATGTATTGAGACGAAAATTGAAAATCATGAAAAATATTTTTAACATAGAAGACCTTAGCTAACTTAGAACAAATGAAAAAGCTTCACCAAGGTAGGTAAAAATGTTAAATTTCTATCTTTGAATCCAAATATATTGTAACATAAAACAAATATACAACGACAATATCTTTTGTGCAGACTTCTTCCAGTAGAATCCGTTTGAAATTGATTCAGATATAACGAGTCAGGATGTTTTAAAAAATTTGCAAATTGGGGGTGTCCAAATTTGAGACCACGTTGACTGTCCCCCAGTATTATTTGGTGGTATTATTCCGTAATTTTTGCAATTATATACTGAACTGTTTTTTGTTCACATTACGCGCATTTATTTAGTTGTTTTATGTTTGACATTAAATGTAAATTATTTTTTCTCAAAATTATTTGATTGAACACACAAATTTATTTGACGCAAATAATTAAATAAATTTATAAAAAAGTACTTAATATTTTGCTTTTATTGATATACATAATTTTTTTAAAGAAATTATGGATGTCAACATAGTATATTTTACTTTTATTGATGTACATAATTTTTTGAAAGAAATTATGGATGTCAACATAGTATTTTTAGCGTTTTTATTTTATATAAAGTGAAAATTCTGTTCATATTAAAAAAAAAAAATTACAAAATTAACAATATCACGACAATTTTTTGACGTTTGTCTTGATATATATTTCTCTAATGTAGACTCAATGTTATGCCTTCAAACATCATTTTTCATGCGGAAGAAGAGGCGCTTAATGTAAAAGTATTGAAGTGGGACTGTCAGCAAACATTAAATTATGACTTGTTCGACAAAGAATATGATTCCTTCGACAAATATTCTGCCAACTCATGAAAAAAGTATGTGTGTTGCTTTACGGACATTTTGTTTTTATGTGAACAAGAAAAAGTCTAGTCTAGATGTAGCGTACACATCGGCCGACTTCGCCCTGTAGCAATAAACAATATTGGTTTGCAAATGACATGTAGTGCAAATATAATTATTATTTTACATATATATAAATTATTTATTTTTAAATATATATTTTTTAAGAAAGTTTGCGAATGAACATTGAACAAGTTTGTGTGGTCAACTGTTTGATTTAACCTTTGCTTAGGGTCTACACAAGATCTTTTATATAATAATATGTAATTGGTGGTCCACACTTTTTCTTGTTTGCACATTGAACAAAATGTTGTGCGCAGGTGGATTTGGATAGTGTGGACTCAACTTGTTCATGTCTTTTTCTTGTTGGTACAATTGTTGGAGCAACCACTTATGCCTTCAAACGTCATTTTTCATGAGGAAGAAGAGGCGCTTAATGTAAAAGTATCGAAGTGAGACTGTCAGCAAACAATAAATTATTATTTGTTCGACAAATGTTACGCGCCGTCCACACACGCTTTTTTCATGTTCGAGCAATGAACAAAATTTTGTGCGGACATGCATTTGGATAGTGTGGACTCAACATGTTCATGTTTTGTTCTTGTTCGCACAATTGTTTTGTTTCATGTGCACACCACACACCGTTGTTCTCACAATTGTTCGAGCAACCATGTCTGCCATCAAACGTCATTTTGAATGCGGAAGTAGGGGCGCTATATGCAAAGGTATCGAAGTGACACTGTCGGCAAACAAAAAATTATGATTTTTTCGACAAATGCTAATCAATTTTTATATAAAAATATGTATCAGAAAGTGTTAAATTCACTCTCTGAGAGAATTATCCCCCGTGTAGGCTAAAATATTATGAGACTGCTGTTATAAGATTTCTCTACACAACTATTTTATAAGATTTACTGTCAAAAAAATACACGTATACAAAAGTTTGTTTGCGTGTGCGTACACTTAAATACATGTTTACTATGTGACTACAAGAAAATAATCAAACCTTATAAGATGTTTTATTTAAGATTAAATATAATATAAAAAATGGTTACTCTCAAATTTGACAAATTTGAATAGGTTTACCCCATGTTTAAGATTTAATATAATATAAACAGAATGGTTACTCTCAAATTTGACACTCCCTTTTAGTGTTATCTCACATATTATATCTATGTGTAGACGGTATGAAATGATGTTAAAACATCATGTTAAAATTATATGCTCAAATTTCAATGATTTAATATGGCGTACATGTATTTATGTTATTTTCTTGTTTTCTCACTCTTTTGTGTGTTTAAACATTTTTAAACATCGAAAAAATTAACATTAATGACAAGTTGAAGGTCTACATTTACCATTAACATGTGAAGACTAGTTAAAACAGAGAGTTTTAATTAAATTATTGTTTTAAATGATAAACAACATTTAAAATAAAACAATTTTACGAAAAAAAACATTGCATTTAAGAACTTTTTAAAATACACATGCAAACACACAAACAAACTCTTGCATACGTGTATTTTTTTGTCAGTAAATCTTAAAAGATAGTTGTGTAGAGAAATCTAATCTTTTATTTCTTATAATCAGGGTAAACTAAACAGGTATAACCGTCGGCCTAGCTGATTTTGTGTTGGTGTCGGAGATCTGTCTAAGTTTGTTTATGTTTTGTTGTTTATATGAGGAAGCAAAAAAATAATATTGTATATCTTTCAATGTATTTTAATCAGTTGTTTTTGACACTCCTAATACACAAAAGAGAGACAAAAAGTTGAATTTTTGTATTTGTTGCCGCGATGATTATACCTGTTAAGTGTGCCCTGCTTATAATACTAATATTTTAGTCCACACGTGGGATAATTCTCTCAGTAATTCTCTCATAGCATAATAATAAAATAATCATAGTATAATTAGAATGTATACTCGTAAGAACAGCTGTTTTACAATTTTTTCATTGATCACCTCGCATTACTGTCAAATTGCTTTTGTATTCCCATGTAAAAATTTGTCGTATGTATTTTAGTCTTCCTCTCTTTTATTCTCTCATTTTCTGTTCATAGCATTTTGACATTGTGCGCGGTAGTTTTACACTAACAAAATACTAGGAATTGTTGTTTTTGTAGATGTGCGTGTACCTTGTTATTATACTATGAAAATAATTATCTCACTGCATAATTATAAAGTACTCGCACATCTACAAAAATAACAATTCCATGTATTTTGTTAGTGTAAAACTCCTCCTCACAATGTCAAAATGATATGAACAGAAAATGAGAGAATAAAATACTCACAAAAAAAAAAAAATACATTGGAATACAAAAACAATTTGACAGTACCGCGAGGTATGTGGATGAAAAAATTGTAAAACAGCTGTTCTTACGAGTATACATTTTAATTGTACTATGATATTACTTATAATTTTGTTGTTCATTTCCACAGTCTTAAATATCTAAATTGGATCAATTTTATACTAAAAATATACATGCGATGCTTGAAATGATGTTCCATTAAAATTACAGAGAAATTTTATTATAAAAGAAATTTAAAATTATGCCATTTATGTATAATTCAACTCGATACAAATTTCTATTATATTTTCGACATGAAAAGAATAGTGAAATCGTGTAATTTATTGTATATATAAGCAAAAACAAGAGTTGCTTATGTATTGTTAGTGTAAAGCTACTGACAAAACATTTGGCAGTTTCGCCAGAAACTCAAAAGTAAAAATTTTAAATAAGCTGTCCTTACATACCGTCTATACTAGCCTTTTTTTGTTCGCACATGAACAAAACGTCGGCAGAGAAATACACACAATTTTTTAAATTTTGTTTTGAGGGGACAGAACATTTGTCGAACAAATCATAATTTTTTTGTTTGCCGATAGTGTCACTTCGATATTTTTGCATACAGCGCCTCTTCTTCCGCATGCAAAATGACATTTGATGGCGGACATGGTTGCTCGAACAATTGTGCGAACAAGAACAAAACATGAACATGTTAAGTCCACACTATCCAAATGCATGTCCGCTCAAAATGTTGTACATTGCTCGAACATGAAAAAACGTGTGTGGACGGCTCGTTACGAAGTCACATTTTTTCACTATTATTTCTTGAAGTTTGACAGAACTGTGTTCCAGAAAAACTATATGGCAAGTGTCAACAAAATTATAGTTTTTTTTACTTGTGCAACAATTTATGTTAAAAATCTAAATGAAAAGTTTTTATAAAAAATATTTGTTTCTCTTAAAAAAGTATTCTTGTTTCATATGGCATATACACACAACGTAAAATGATACTAAACCGCCTTCAAAGCGCCGACCAATATAGGCAGTACCGCCGGCTGACAATTTTATGTCGGCTTGGTTCCTCCAAGTCTAATTCTTGATAATTACGAACACGTCTCCCTCTCGTAAAATACGTTCGAGTTATCTTTGTTAAACTTATCATTTTATGAAACAATTTGTAAAAAATTAAATACTGGAACGGTTAAAAGTAATTATACCAAAAATTAAATCAAGATTTTTAAGTCGACGAACCAACCGCGGAAATTAGTGGTATAAAAATCTGGTAATCAAAAAGTTAACAATGGGTTTAACTATTTCTAGTTTATTAACACGGCTTTTTGGAAAAAAACAAATGCGCATTTTAATGGGTGAGTGATAATATTGTGGTTGGAACGCATCTTCGTTGTAAAATAAATAGATTTATAAACATGATTGTGTCTTTATTTATAACATTTCTGCAAGATTGTTTACTGAAAATGTTTTTATGATGACGTTCTAGTGAAAAGAATGAAACATGGCATAACTTTTTATAAGGTATATGCAAAACTTGTGTTACAACAATAAAAACGTTGGATTTGAGTGTCAAAATTGCTAGCTTAATTATATACAGAAGTAAACAAATATTTACAGGGTGATACGCTAGGAAAAAGCATTCAAAATAATCAGCTGTGCTAAAAATGTAACCTTATGTTTAATTATGCCATGGAATAGGAGAACCAAGTCAACAGCCAGTAAATTGCCGGCACTTTGCCGCCGACATCAAACCAAACTAAAGCAGATATGGTGTAAATAAATGTTCCGATCATTGGTAAGATTTATGACACATTTTGTGTCACTTTTGGTACTATTGATTTCCTAGTGGTCCTACTGCAATTTTAAAAATCTTTTTAACCTTTCACGTACATTATAAAATAAGAGTATGCGTACATATATATACATAAGTATGTATGTAGGCTTGTATTACTAAACATATCAAAAAAGCGTTTTTATTATTTTGTTGTTGGATTTTAAATTAAACCAAGCCCATAGGTTCAAATATGGCTTATATTTACTCATGAAAAATAATACAGTAAAGGATTATTATAGAATTTAATGATCTATAAATAATAGTGTGCACAACAATATAAACATATTAAAATTGTTTCATTTTGTTCTACTTTTTAAAATACATTTTGACATTTTTTGCTCCAAGAATATAAAATTAAACAAGATATTTCTCTATGTATGTCGAAATTTATGTACCTTACCATAACCTATCAACTTGAATGTATCAAAATTTGATTAGATTTCTAAGAGAAACGATATGTTTTTTCACTAGAATTCAAGGCAGATAATTAAAACTTTTCTTAACCAAAATAATTTTTTGTTCAGTGCGGTTTAAAATGTACACCCTTATATTATCCCGGGTTAGGCAGCATTTTGTATTCGGTCAAGGTGGATACATATGAATATTGTATTAAATTTAAGTACTTTTCTTCTTTAAGGCTGAATACACAACGCAGTCCAACCCGCTATAGACAAACTTATTTAGGCGATGCCATATCAAAAATTGATACTTTTCAGTGTACAAGAAATAACATACGCCAAAAACTTAATTCAGTTATTATTAAAAATAAAAAGGTGTGTTACCTTTACAAGAGATTGATTTTTCGCCTTATATAGATTATATAGTCTCTAAGATATGATATATACTCTACTCAAAGTCCATTAAAGCTTTTCAAAGAAATTAAAGGCTAAGCAAATTTGCACTGCTCACTGAAAAGCTTGCTCAATTAAGGTCTTTTTTTATTTCTGCTTTTATAAAGGAAAGAATTTACAATTTTATGTAAATGGCTTGCTCTTCCTAAAATCAACAAAATTTAACAAAAAAGAAAAGTACTTTAATTTTATACAATATTTATATGTATATATACTCTGGTCAAAGTCCATTGACATTTTTAAAAGAAATTACAGGGTGAGCAAATTTGCACTGCTCACTGAAAAGTTTACTCAACAAAAGTAAATTTGTTTAATTTCATAAAAGAAACAATTTAAATTTTTTATAAATCAGCCATTAATTTCCAGGTAAATCCATATAAATATATTTTTAAATTAAAGTTTTTTCTTTAATATGATTAATTTTGTTCATTTTTGGAAGGAAGCAACTCATTTATATAAAATTTTAATTTGTTTCTTTTAAAAAACAAAAGTAAAAAATTTACCTTTGTTGAATAAGGTTTTTAGTGAGCAGTTCAAATTTGCTCAGCCTGTATTTTCTTTCAAAAGCTTCAATGAGCTTTGAGCAGAGTATGTATTAAATTTTGGAGACTATATAACCTATCCAAGATGAAAAAACATTTTTGTATCGTCCTAACTTTTTGTTTTTAATAACAACTAAATTCAGTTTTTGGCGGAAGTTCTTTTTTGTACAAAACGTATCAATTTTTGAAAAAGCGTCCCTAAATAATTTTTTCTACCTTAATTATGTAGTATTATATAATATGTATTATAAAATATATTTACAATTTTTTATTCTAAATTGTGAGACGTACGTAGTCTATAAACATATTTAACTACGATTAAATGTTGAAAATTTTATTGCTTTTAAAGTACACGCATTATTTCTCATAATTGCGAAAAGAACCGATTTCTCATCTTCTAAGAACAGATTTATGTTAGTACACATATGTGCTAACAATGTTACTATTGTTGTAAATTTAATACTTTAAAAAATAATTAAAAATTTATGATAACTCTTATTTTATTGCTTATGCTATGCACTGAACTGTAAAGTGCATGTAATGTGGGAAAAATTATCTCAGGATTTCTCAAGGATCTAGAAGATATAAAACTCTTAGCAACGAATGGGCACAATTTGTCTTGATCATTTTATAGAAGAGCAGCAAAACCCTTGGTACGCCACTAGAAACGTCATATGCACTCCTACTACTTAATGATACGCCACATGAAACATCATATACACTCCTACTACTTAATGATACAAATTGAAGTCTTTCATGTAAATATGAATAAAGAAGTTTACGTGCTGTAAAAGAAAATTTTTATACATTACAGAATTTAATTATTAACTTTAAATGAGGTAATCTATCGAAGGGTTTAGATAAATCTATAGATAGAAAAACATTACATTTCCCATCGTAAAAGTTTTTTCGTATGGAATCAGTTATGCCTACTGGAAGTGTACACTACTATTATTTTGGCGGAAACCAGATTGATTAATATGAAGAAGTTCATGGCTGTCTATATTATTCATTATTTGGTATTTAATCAGATATTCAAAAACTTTAGAAAGAATTAAAATTACAGAAATTGGGTGTAAATTATGTAATAAGCTAGAGTTTCCCTATTTCTTTATTGGAGCTACATTGTGGAACCTAGAGATTAAAATAAATATATTAATTAGACCTGTTAGAGGATCACATATAAATGGAATAATAAATTTAATGAATTTAAGATTTAAAAGAAAGAAATAGTTTCTCTCAAATGATTTGAAATAAAGTAATTTTTAATATTATCAGGATCTAAATCTGCGCTATATACATTCCTTTGTCCGTTCTTAAGATATTAAGACCAATTAAAAATGTAGCATGATAATTTCTCTTCGCATTTCTAATAATAGTTCTTTTTCTCACCCCACAGTATATTTTCAAATTTTATGGGTTCAGTACCTCTTTGTATGGTAAATCTCGAATAATTTCTCTTGACTTAAACCAACCAAAAATAACCTTCTCGATACTCAAATCTTTTTCCAGTAAAATATACTTGCTTAGTCTATAATCCGTTGAATGTGGAACTATTTTGTATTTAATATTGTTTGATAAAAGTATTCCAACGCCTCCACCACGACGTAAACTAGCGCGATCACTTCTTAAAAACTTATATTCCGGTGTATTTATAGCATTAGTTAAATTATTTGTTTAAGCCAATTTTCACTTATTCCTATAATATTTTTTTCATTTAATTTAATTTTAAAACATTGGCGAAATGTTGTTATCGCTACACACTGGACCTAATTGTTTTCTAAGATTCTTTTAAATTTTAATTTGGTTTATAATTTTCTAATCAAGTTAATTAAAAAAAAACAAATAAAAGAAACAATAAAAATAACAGTCATGGCAGCTTTAGCTTTAAAATTAAACAACAACAATTCCATATTTATATATTTTTGTTTGTATATGTATTAGAAATGCCCTGTTCTGTATGGAAAAATAAAGGTATTTTAATTTTCAGTCTCACCCCCTAGAAACTCGAATACACCAAAAATCATATAATACAAAGTTTTACAGTGATTGGGAAAAATTCAAATGGTAATTTTTGGACAGTTTGTACCACAACTTTCAAAACTGAGTAAATAACCCCAGTTTAGGATTATCCAACAATCTCAAGTAATTTATTTTACTTAATTTTTGAGATTCTGGAATCAAAATATCGTTTTATACAATAAAGATGGCTGACGTGTATTTCTTCTTTTGGTTCAAAATAGGTACAATGATATTGTTTTGTTCGCAATGATTTTAATTTTTTCTATATGAGAAATTATAATAATTGTTTGGCATTTTATTATTGAATTAATCGATTTTTAGGTATAGGGAGAAAAAAATTTCAGGAACAGTAGAAGGTTTATTGAAAATTCGCGCATGGCCAAAAATCTTTAAAAATGTGCTGGAATGAGATTTTTATTTATTTATTTATTTATTTATTTATTTATTTATTAAATCAAGTAATATAAAGAAGAATTTCAAGTCAAATAAATATATATTACAAAAGCAAAATCCTGAACATTAAAACATCTTAAGAATATCAAAAACTATACATACCGAGCAAAAAACGTTGAAGTTCTTCAAAAAGAGAACATTTTCACAACTTCAAAAGTAGAACAAAGTGCATATT
>MINK01007441.1:0-14576 GCA_001735545.1 Phormia regina
TTACACCTTTTTATGAGCAATCATAAATTTTATTCGCTATGCAATTTAGTTAGATAATATAGTATATTGCAGTTGATTACTAATTAAATATATTGATTTATCATTCGATGCTATTTTATTGTTTTGAAATACTCGAGCATAAAAGCTATCAATTATAAAGGTTAGAATGTAAATCTCTACGTTTGAAGAAGGGTCATAATCGACTCTTTTAAATGAGTTCACATTTTTATAGGGCAGTGCGAAATTCACGAGGTATCGTTTGAAGATTTTTTGATACTCGTATAAATTATGTTTGCAAAATCTCATAACTTATTGAACAAAATTGTTTTAACAAATATCTTAGAGAGAGTAAATAATGGTTTTATTAGTTTAGTATATAAATGATACAATTTGAACATTTGTACTAACACTAAAATATTTTATTTTTGCGTAAAATATTACCATGTCACTTACTTGTAAGTATAGAATTTGTTTATAACAAATAAAATAGTTTTGTTATCCAACATTCGCAAACTTGTAAAGCAGAAGCAATCATTTGCAAAAAATTCACTTTACGCTAGATATTTTGCACAAATTATAGGGGTATGTACCTACTCGACTATGAGGAATGATAATAATATTTTGTTGTAAAATAAAAATTCAAAATTTGTGGTGTAATTAGACTAAAGACAATCGAAATATTGTGGCGATTTTTTTGATGTATAAGATTACTCTTTTTAGCGTTTTTATGTTATATGCACCTAACACGGAACAAAATTGTCTTGATAAAACCAAAATTGCAGGCAATAGGGAAATGTTATCCGTTGATATGAATAGGGCTTAGTTGCAACAGCAAACTTTGTAAATCACTAGAACCCCAAAATTACAAAACAACCCCTTTTTTTGCTTATGTAGTATTTGTGTATATTAAGTCTTCTTAAGTAACCTGATAGTCAATCAAACGTCTTTTATATCTTTCGTTTGCATCAAAAATTATCACTTTAGCATGTTATTGAAAATTGGTGCAACGGGTTGGTATGTGTCATGATATTAGAAACTGTCTTAGACACGTAAGTAGCATAACTAAAAACGCATCGTTAGATTAAGTTTCTAGCTATACAAACCAATTAAAAAAACTTGTTACTACTTAATGTAGTATGACGATGCTCAAGAAATCGAAAAATTTAAATTTAGATAATCGGAGATCTAAATTTATATTTTTTTTTGTAAAATATTTTAAAGAACCAAATCTATGAGTTAACAACTTCTTAATGACCTACATTCCTTGTCAATAAAACAATTTGTATTTTGCCTGTAAAAATACAAAAAGATAGTAAATCGTTATAAACTATATGCGAATTCTTGTTTTTTAGAAAATCTCGTCATTCATCGATTGCGTGTAATGATTAAAAACATCATATTTTTGTTGTTTATTATGCCATTAAATTTAGTTTTTTTTGTTGATGCCAAATGTAAGATTCATCATGAGATTTATGATGTTATCGACTAATCTGGTTTGCTTAGTAATTTTAAAGTGATCTACGCATCGTATACTACATAAACGACAAACTCTACAGTACTTTGTACATCACATTCAATTCTACAAACCTTCTTAAAAAATAGGTTCTTTTTACACTATTACAAAAATAATTTTACACCCAAAAAATTAAAGCGTTTATCGATTATCTAATGCAAATTTCTTTTTGGTTTCAGCTTTAACCATTAAATTAGAAAAAATTCCTTAAGTGTAAAGTTTTGAATATTTGGTATCTTAAAGTAACTTATCCCTCGCGTTCGCGTCTGCTGATACTGCAATTTTATCAAATGCCTTGACTACCGCTTCTTCATTTATTATCCCCTAGCATCATTGTACCTTCGGTAAATCAAAAACCATCAAAAATTTTCTTCATTCTAATGATTGGATGTAAACTTTATAGTGTTGTAAATTTCAAACCTTGTTTACTTTTACATGCTTACATGTATTTTATGGGGTTGGAAAATAGATGTGTTTTTAGAATATGAAAGCAAAAGACTTAATTTGTTAATGGTCCTTCGTGATGTTGTATGAGACCTATACGCATACAAAATGTCTTTGACTTTTGTTCAAAATTAATTGATTAATTTAGATAGCACGAAATTAAGGTCAAAAAAGCACGTGCAGTTATTTAAATAAAAATTCGTACGAATTTCTATCGCTATTGTTTACAATAATTCCTGCAGTATGATAGAACCAAAAAGCAAATAGGAGGTTTTTATCATAGTTCACAAATTTGATAATATTGGAAACTACATTCATTTAGCTTTTTGCTACATGTGCAAATAGTTTCCAAAATATAACAAAAGGCATATAAGCAAGTAGTTCTTTGCTTGAATGTCAATAAACTAAGTTTTTACGCAAAAGTAAAAGACAGACTATCCATAGATATTGTAAAATGGATCGAAAAAACACAAGTTCATCTCTTCATTACAATCTAATGTGTCTCGGTTTTAAATGACGCTTTTGTGACTGACGTAATTTCCACTTGAAACTAATACCTTATCATCTCAAATTCTTTCAATTATTTAAACTGTAGAAATTTACTGTAAAATCAGAATAAACATAAAAAACTAATACATACATGCAAGTCTCTGATTCTTTAGTGCTGATTACCATTAAGCAAAAGTAAATCAATCCCAAAAAACATGAATTCATATATCCAGATTCGAACATTAAATACATCACAAAATACATAAACTCATCAGTTTTGATGTATTATGGCTTTTTTGAATTTTGAATATCTGACGCAAGTCGTTCATTTGACTAGGGGAAAAAGGTTTCGCTATCTTCAAAATTTCAATTGTCTTATTTGTATACGTAAATAGGCATAAAGATGCTTAAAATTAGACAAGAAACACATTCTGTGACTCTTTTACTAATCGGGGCTTGTATGTATACACTTTTAAGGAAATCATTCTCAAAATGCGAGTATGCACAAAACGAGGTTAGAGGACAAAATACAAAGCAAAAGGTGTTTATCTCTGTATTTTGAGCTTATTTTACTTACTTCTAAAATCGTGAAAATTTGATGAAAGTCGTTCAAATACTAGGGAAAAAAAAGGTTTCGTTAACTCAAAATTTCAAATTTCTAATCTGTAACAACATGTACGCATAAAGATTCTATAACTGATACACAAAACATATTTACGCCGGTCTTGAATCATATGGGCTTATATCTATACACTTTTGTGCATATCAATCTCAAAATGCTAGTATACTAAAAACGAGGTTTGAAGACAAAAGACAAGTCAAAGTATGTTTATCTCTAATTTCAAGCCATTTAGACTTGGTTTTAAAAATTGAAAAATTAACGAAAGTCTTTCTATTACCTAGGGGAAAAAGGTTTTGTTATCTTGTCTGATTGTTAACAATCTTTTTGTAAACAGAGTAATACAGGAATCTTCTCATTAGGATCCAAAGCATATACACTCCAATTATTACTTTTTGTGTTACTAATTCAATTTCTCTATGTGCTTGCAGCGTCGATTATTCTAAGCTTAAATATTATTTAATTTACATATTTCTAGAACGTCATCACATGGGACGGCATAGTAACAAATTATCATAAAAAACATGTCAAAAAGATAGGAATTGATAACAAAACAAAGGCCTATATCCAATCAACAATTTTGAAGAAAACCTTCGAGGCTATCTCCTTTGATTACAGGAGAAATAATATGCTGAGAGGAATAAGAAGAGAGGTTGCAATAGCTGACGCTTGCGAGGAGACTGTAAGGTTAGTAGTTCAACATGGGGATGAGGTGGAGTCAGTAGATTGAAGAATAGTTAACGAAGAAACTTCCTCACATAAAAAATTACTCATATTTCTAGAATATGACTGTTACAATGTCGTAGAAACATGACTATATCTGACTTTAAAAACAACACAGGACCAACGGTCATCATGTCAGTATTGATACAGTTTCTACTTTGCTAAACAAAGATTGACTTGTATAGCAACAATTTTTTAATTTTACACATAACTTCAACACTTAATGTAAACTATCAAGGCACTTTTTACATTAACAATCAGAAGGTAAATAAGAAACGTATTTGTTAGAGATCAATCTCTCGTTTACACAAAATATTCGAGTAAATTTAACATACTTAAATTGTTAGCCCATTGATTAGATATTATATTTAGTATTCCATTGTTTATGCATTCCTAAAAATTTGTATTGTAATAAACATGTGAAGGTGTATGGGTTTTTAGGCCTTTTTAACCAAAACTCTGTGCTCTAGTATTCGATTTATAATCTACACAAGAAATAGTATTCAATAGCAAATTTTTTACGTTCTTATTACAATTTTTATGAGACTTAAAAGGATTTAGTAATTGCTACGTATAGGTTTAATAGACAAGCGGAATGGTTTAGAAACCTGAACAATCATTGAGTAATTTTTTTTTGATGGAAATAATAAGTAAAGGCATGTCCAGATATGTTCATGACTTTTATGTGTTACTCGGTAAGGATTGCAATAAACAATACCGTAAGCATTAGTAGAGGGGTGTTGATTCTATTAAAAGAATATTTGTGTCTGTTTTTGACATTACTATCCTACAACACGGGCGCAAATAAATTGTAAAAAAAATAACACCTATGAGTATATGTAAATCCTTTTTTTTTGCTTAAGCTATAAATCTTTATAACAGTCTCGAGGAAAATCTATAAAGTTCATACCAATTATGGAAAAAACTTGCATGTGAGGGCCTGTATAATTAACATAGAAATTGACTATGCTTAAACTTAGTTTTTTATATATCATTTCGAATGTACAACAAAGAATATAGTGTGTATACAATAAAATCTTCTCCAATTTATCTGTATAGCGATAAGTTTATTATGCGGTGTTAAGGTATAGAAGACTTACTAATGGATTATCAACGAGTAGATAAATCTTAGAAATAATGATTCGTTGTAGCTTAATGGGTTAGCTGAAGTAGGACTCTATGATCATAACTTACAATATATTATTAAAAAAGAAAGCTATATTAAAGGAGAGTCCTTAAATGTACATCTTTCAAAATTATGTAAATGATTCTTTCTACATGAACATATCTGCTCATTTTTGTATTTCATTTACTACGCATGTAAGTCGAGGCACTTAACAACGTCTGCCGTATTTGAACGTATCTAATACGATAAACTCAATTATCTAGTCTGTTCTTGTAGCTGATTTTTATAGTGTATTTAAGCTTTTAATGGGTACAAAGCAGCAGTACGTTACGGTTGATTTGATGTATGTTTGGTTTTGCTAAGTGTAAAGCATCACATATTGGCAACGCTTGTCAGCGCTGTCACAAACGCATACTATTTCATTGACTTATAAATACATAAGGAGAGATGAGTTGATAATGAACCGAAGTAAGTTTTTACAGGTCAAAAGTAAATGTTTTGTACGGGAATATGTGTTTCCCTTTTTCAAAGTTAGCGAGTTTACGTAGGTATGAATACAAAACGCGCGATGACATATATTTATGTACTTTAGATGTATATAATATTGGTCTTAGTGAAAAAATTTTAATTAGCAAAATTCGAATATGTGCCGACTTAGTAAGACAGTAACAAGATACGCTATTAAATTCGTAATAGTGTAAACAGTACCATAATATGCATCGTGGGCATAAATACACTAAAGCTGCGTAACTACGCATTTAGTTCATTAAAATGCTGCGATACATAGTATAAACCATTTACTGCAAATCTTTTCTATTAATGTAATATTGTGATTGTTAAGAATTGAAACAAAGATTTAATGTTAAAAGGAAAGTACACTTGTAAAAAAGACTAGGTTACTTGCAGAATAATATATCCCAAGTTCTGAATTTATCATGTAAATAGACTTATATCTACAAGCAAAGTCAGCTGAAAACTCTATAAAATCATCATAATACTTTCCATGCAAAACAAAGCAAAAATGCAGGGGTTGTCAGTTTAATAAAGTGCGCAAGTAAATACTACAGGATGTAAATTTAAGCTCTATTGCAAGAGCTAGATTAATGTCAAAATACTTTAAAATAATCATTTACATTGTTTTACTAAACCATTCTAAAATTCTCATTATAATTCTTCTCGCTACCCAACTCAGTAATTACTTCCTCCATTTTGTTTCTTCTTTTTAACATCATTTTGCTCTTTCGTTTTCTTCCCAGATTGATCTTTCGTACTTCTTTTTCTTAGGCATAGCCCCTAGCTTTTTGGTCATAGCTCCTTTACCGTTTTTCTCTACTGTTTCATTTCATAGCTATTAACTCCAAACTAAGCATCAGTACAATTTTCTAGATTCTTAATCTTTCTCTTAAAATATTTCTAATCCTGCATAGCTCACACCTAACTTACTTTTTAACGACTAAATTCTGACTTCTAATACCCGAGCGTAATCTAATTCTTCTTACTTGTCGTCTTTCTCATTTTTAGCATCCAAAACCATCAACTCGTTTTCCAAATTTAGTTCTGACTCTTGTTAGCTCTTGTATAATTTCCTTGTTCATCTATGTCACTTGTAAACTGAGGGAAGTAAAAACTGAATTAGAATGAGTTGTTGCATTTAGGCAATGCAAAAGACAACCCCGAAAACTGAAGAGTGTAGCAAATCAAAATTAATTGAAAAGGGGCCATTCCAGCATATAAAACATCTATTACATTCAAAGCTAATCATAAAGTTTATTTGTTTGTAATTATGTACTTTGCACAATAGTATTATAATTTCGTCCCTGCTTTATTAGCCAATAACTCTCACATTTTCAATCTCATTTCTGGCTCTAACCACTTCCTTTATATTTTGCATAGTCTGGCAAAACAAAAGGCTATACATATATCCAATTGAATGTATGTAAAGATGTATGTACATACCGAGAGCCAAAAACATGCTTGTTATAGACTTACATGAGTATGATAATTGATGGTACTATTCAACTAATTAAAACACCGCATATGGGGTGTTTTTAGATGAAAATACACTTATTATATATACAGAGCGGTAAGTGTTAATCAAGTAGTAAGATAACAGTCCATTAAATTGTCATATAAAAAGGCATAGTTTTTAGCTTATTGAATCAGACATCATATTTTTCAGATTTTTAAGCAAGTATATGATGCAAGAGATTCAGTATGAAAGAACTAGAACATTACATTGGAGTTAAGATACGAAAAATATTTATTTACCTAGCTTTAGCAAATATTTTCGAGGCAAATCCTGATGTAAGTATTCTTTACGCAGGCAACCTATACATCAGCGGATAAAAATTTTCTATATAACTTATTTATTGTCTAACAAAGCAATTTTTCGTGTGCGAAATGCGAAAATCTAATAGTTAGAAGCTAAGGTATAGGCGAGTTTGTAAGAGATAGATTAAGCTAATCATTAATTGAAGACAAGAGAGAAAGAAAAGTAACCTCTGATACTTCAATTAATATGATTCTACCACAATGTAATGCATTGTTTTGATAGACTTTAATGTACCATTTTGCACTCAAAAGTTTTAGTCTAAATGTTTACTCTGCAATGACAAGCTGTTTGGCATTGATATAAGCTCTGTCAATATATGATGGAGGCCTTTTAGGTCCTCAATCATCGATTGTAAACCCAAATATATAAGAAGTTCGACATAATGTGCTGAAACGATAGCAGAGATATTTTTGTTTCTTTTATGTCTAATGTCATGTATGTACCACATTTCTAAGACAGCAAGATTGGCGAAGATAAAAGCGGTTGAGGGATAGATGATGTTTTGAATAGGTATATGGTAAAAGAATGTGAAAAAGTCAATTCTTTAACAGATGTATGTTCAACGATTTATGCATTAATAAAATAGTAGCTATAGACGCATATACCGTTTCTTTCTTTTTCATGTTTCTACTGATGTTGGCAAAGCATCACTAATTTTACCCTTGACATGCAAGTGTCAATATATGGATATTTATAGTTTACAAAAGGTATAGTTATATATGAATTTACTGCTTCCGATGTGATTTAATATCTAAATCTGTCGATTGCTTTCTGATAATTGTTGGTTAGATTCATGCTATGACTGCGACAAACAACTACAAGCAAGTTTAGATAGATTCCATGCAGTCTATCTTTTTGAATCAACCGAGTGCTGTTTAGGAATAAAAAGTAATACAAAACAAGTAATGACACCAATTATTAGCACAAAATTATTATAAAAATTTACTCGGCATATGTCTTTCTGCAAGGACAAAAACTCTCGTCTCCAGAATCGTTGCATAAAACTGTATAAACAAATACAACACAAAAAAAGGCTAACAGATCCGTGTTGCGGCAAAGCAAGAGATGGTCGGAAATTAGATTGCACCTATGCGAGTGATTATCAGCTTGACTAAATATAACAAGTATCATCATTTATTTCAATGCATTCCAACTCGATTAGTTGTATATTCTAATTACAATGTTAGATTTTACTGAACAATAATGGATTCTGTGCCTAGATGTAATCAAGAAACCCATTTGATGTGTTGCATTTTTATTAATGGATTTTACATTTTTTGTATAATTTTAAACAAAATTCGTTTCAATTGCATAACTTTTGCAAATTGTCACGTCGGCTGTTTAACCCTATTTATGTCTTATAAGATATGAGGTGATAAGATTAGCATCAATTACACACCAACTCTTTCGTAAAAATAATTTCAAATGAATTTAAATTTCTTTTTTGTTAGTTGCAGCTTTTCTTCTTTCATTGTTTTTTATCTTTATAAAGTAATTAGAACAAACAAAATTGATACACGCAAAATGAAATACGTCAAACGCCCAAATCGATATACTTTTAAGTTAAATTTTACAATACTAGTGCTAAAAACATACAAATACCAATGTTAGTTAGTTTTGAAAGCTGTTCGTACCATGCTTAAACCTAAGGAAAAGTACACAATGAGAAAATATGAAATTCGTGTTGTCATGGAAATAAGGGTGAAATGGGTGGCATGGAAAAGGATATGTGTGGTTGATGAATAGCAGAGGTAAAGTTGATACGACTTATACTAAATTAATCATGATTTTATATGTGTGCATGAAAGGATATTAGCAAGGCCAAGTTGTATTATACACATGACAAACCAAATAATGTGAGGAGAGGTGTGTTTTTATATTATCAACTAGGCATGGAAAATACTTCTATGCCATTCTTACAGTGCAGTAGTGACTTGTCTATAAATATGAGTGTTGCATGTAAGACTGAAGATGTTTGCAACACAAACCAAAAGCTGGAATAAGTTTATGTCTGCACAAAGGAAAGCAATACGATGTGCATAATAAGAGTTGGAATTAAAAGCTGTATTTTATAACCAAATCTAAAATTTTAATGTATATGCTAAGGGTTGTCATTAGCAAAGAGAAACAAAATTGGATGACGGCAAAAACAATGTTAATGCAACAACAGGAGAAGAAAAGGATGCAGATTATGCGTTAAAAGTGACCAGAGAATGTCTTGAGTATTGTAAGAATTACGTTATGATCAAGTACCGCTGCCTAAGCTTGACAATATAGCTATACCTAATTTTGCGATGGGAGCTATGTAGAACTGGGCATTAGTAACATACGGAAAATACAGTCTGTTATATGGAACAATTCCAGTTTAGTAGCAAAGAGGAGGATGCAGAAAGTGTTTGTCATGAACTTACACATCAATGAAAGTAAGCTTTGTAACAATGAAGTGGTGGAATGATTTGTGGCTGCTGAAGGTTTTGCAACATGGGCAAGTTACAAGGCTATTGAAGTGCGTAAGAAAGAATTTCCAGCAACAGATTTTATTAGCAATGAAACACAATATGGAATATCATATGATGCTTTGAACAGTACACAACATGTCAGTGTTGAGGTAAATGATCCCAAAGAAATCGATCAAATATTTGATGGTATAAGCTATTCGAAAGGTGCTTGTCTGATTAATATGCTTAAAAGTATCTAGGAAATGATTTTGAGAAAGGTTTGGTGAGTTATTTGCAAAACAATGCGTATGGGAATGCAGAGACAAAAGAATCGTGGGACAATCTTAAGGTTGATGGATGTTTAGGTAACTAGAGAAACATTTCTAATAATAACTGTTGAGGAGCATGATAAATTTTCGGTATTGAAAAGAACTGATTTTTTTATGTGCCTGAATACAATAGAGTAAAATTCAATACAAACAGTAAAGGACATAAGAAACAAGACAAAATGGACAAAAATCAGCAGATCCAGAAGAGAAATAAAGCACTAATCTCGGAAAAATACCATTTTTGGATTCGACAAGCTCGAAATCGCACAAGGTTAGTTAAAATACGTTGAAGATACCAGTTAGAATAAGTTTTTATGGTGAAGAAACAATGTCGAATGAGTTATATATGTTTGAGGTTGAAGAAATGAAGATACAGAAGAAATCTAATATCTGCAAGCTAAACAATGATTCTGCAGGCTTTTATTTCACCTATTACCAAATGAAATCTATACTGAAAGACCTGTTGACCACAATAAAGCTAGGGGATAAGAATAAGCTAAATATTTTGAATGACATTTTCAATTGAGCTAAGGCATCAATTATACCCATGGCAGAAGCCTTAGATATTTAACATTTTACAAGGATAAAACGAACAGCAATTTTGTCTCATCAATAGTATTGGAGTTGTCAGAAATTATAAGCATATTTTACAGAGTTGAAAAACAGAGAAAGAGATTACAGTCATTGATATCAGAACTAATTGAAAACAAAATTGACAATTTACTAAGCAATATCAGTGGTAAGAGTTGTTAGTACAATGAGCTAGCACTACACACCAGCATCATTAGTATGGCGGAGAACAATGAACATCAGAATACCATAATGGAGTTAGGCAAAATATTAAAGGAGTACAAAAATGACAAGCCTGTAATACACCCTAATTTTAGAAGTGCAATGTTTACAAGTCTAATGAAAAGATACATTAGAGGTGAAGAAGAATTGTTTGATGAGTTGTATGACTTGTACTGCGCAGAAAAGTCGGACGATGTTAAGAATAGCATGTTAGGTGCATTAAATGTGAGCAATTTGTTTTGACTTTTAAGAAATGTTTAGATTGTGATATTAAGACACTGGTCAAAGGGGGTATGTTTTTATAAATGACAAGTAGTATAGACATCCGAGATGGTTGAGTTTACAATCAAAACTTTGGCATGTCTTAAGTTTTGGGATAATCTACCACTTTAGAAATGTTGTTGAATAAGCTTTGGTACATTATCTAGCATAGAGACTTCGAAAAATAAAATTTGAGTTTGTGAATGGAGTAATTTAGTTGAGTAAGATAGGTCTGCTAGTAGATGACTAGACAATAGGAATGAATTGATTATAATTGCTTTTTTACATCCAAGTAAAACATAGAAGCAACTGGCATGATTTACTTGTCTTATTTGTGGGATTTTACAATAAAAGCTGCGTTTTTGAAAGACAGCTGAGATTGAAAACAACATCTCAGAATACTAAGTTTTTTAGGTCGCCGAAGGGCAACCGTATACCAACAAATTCTACTTAACCTTTAGCAAACATGACCGACCATAACAGGTAGATAAGGTTTGGTACTATTGCAAACGACTTTCGATACACCAAGAATACCAAAAGATGTAATAGCAACCTCAGTTCTAATCTTTAGGTTCTTACTGATATTCATTTGCATATTGTTACATTATATCAAAGAGATATATATGAACGTGTAAACCATTCTTAATATAATTTCCAAGGCGTAACCACCATTATTATTGTCCAAATTACAATCAGAAACAGACATGGTACAAAAGATTTAAATTGGTCAAATATAAAAGATGCATATCTTCTATCTGTTATACTAACTAGTCCAGAATTTATGTCGTTTGTAACCCAAAGGGGTTGAATATGCACACCAAAGTTAAAATCATATAATTTGATTGTACTTTGAGCAAACTGAATTATTACGATTTGCATTACACATACCTGTAACAAAGCTTGTTCAAATCCTGTCATCCCAACGATGCACAACCAACTAATAAAGAGGATGTATCTGCTAAAGCAGTAGTTCAATCGCATCTTCAGGAAATCATCATAAGTCCAGAATTCATTTTTTAATTATATCCGTGGTTTATTGCGCATCAAATCGCAATGACTTCATAAAAGTTAATTTCATGATACTGGGGCAAAAACTTCGATTCTTACCATTATTGCTCATGTGCAGGTCTTTTGTACTACTAAAGGCGTCAGTATAATGTTTGTATAAAGCCAGTGAGGTTTGGAAGTTCTACATATGGTTTGTGGAAAAAAGACTGTTACTCAACTGCAAACAAACAAGAAAATAACAATTATATCCATAAAATTGAAAATAGTTTGTGCAAATTTGTATCATCATAGGTTTTTTAAGAAATAAAAAAATTCAAGAATTTAATCAATCGTTGTGTAATGCCCCAAATGTTAATAATATCGACAGGAAAAAAGGTATTGGAACTAAGTACGATTTCTTGTGCCACTTATATAGTCTCTTAGCCTCTTTAAAAATTTCTAAAGAAGTATTTAATAAAGGAGTAGTCTGAAAACAAAAAACGAACAAAGCACGTTGCAAAGATATGCGTTGAGAGCGCATGTTAGCACAAGATCGTCCAATCCCTAAAATTTTGATTGAATCCTACTTTACGATCTTATTCGCAGTCAATCTTTTTTCAGTTAAAGACTAGTTATATGCTAAGTCTAAAATTTGCGATCATAATTACGGCTGATGATTATTTTACATGATTAATCAAACCCATTTATAAATCGTATTGGGCTATTATCATTAGAGCTTATTATCTTTGTATCCTTTATTGATTCATATCTACACTCTGCTTCACGAAACATTCACAGATACAGTACATGAATACCTCCGTAACTTTATCACTTTACTTGCGCTCTTTGCCAAGGCTAGATTTGTTATTTAAATCGCTAACTTACACTTTTCATTTATATTATTTCTTTCACTCTACAAATTACAATATTAATCTTTCGTAATCATACACAACTGTAGCAAACCATAGTCCGCTCTCATATATAATCAAGAAATACTCATAGGTTGTAACGAAGAAACTTAGTAGATTTTATCAATTACGAGTATCAAATAAGAATGAATAACACTACTACATATGCAGAACTTCATTTAACAGCATTAACATTACAGGTTCTATGCCTAAGTCACAAACAGTTTTGTGCATATTCGACTTTAAATCCTGCTAGATAGACATATATCATTCTGTCAAAAATTAAAGCTATAAGAGATCTTGTGGTTAGAAAATGAAGTGATTTTTAGCGCTACCTACAGTATTGGTCTACATACTTTGGTCCATACTCATTAATGTTTTACAATTCTGACTATAAACTATTACCAAACATTTAACTATGTAATATGCTATATAGCGTCCCGCCTTTCATCTATCCATACTCAAGACCACTAACATATACAAAATTTCTGACACACAACTTGTACTACTTTCACAATTCTTTCTGTGCTGTTTGCCATCTGAAAATGTTTGGTGCTAATTGTTATTTATTTATGGTGCCTTTTATTGTTTGTGCATGCTTCGGAGTTTGTTTATGAGTTTTATTGACTGTAAGTGATTTTACATGCACAGTAAAGATTTATTTATGGGTTTAACTCTGTAGTTTCCATTAATTAAAGCATATGCGGCTCCTGACTAGTCTTAGACTCACAAAACTTCTCTATTGCTTCCTCTATAGCACTTTCTCTGTCAGACCAATCCTCTATACTCCTNNTATACTCCTTCTGTGTTCCAATGAAATGGCTTCCAGTGTCTTCTTTAATACTAGAGATTTTACATGCACAAAGGGTTGAGTTTATAGTACAAAATATAGCAAAGTAACAAATTAAAACATATAAACTAAAAACACATATGACGGCATTAAACATACTAAAGGTACGATCAAAATTATAAATTGAATGCATGTTTACATTAAAATAGGATTCCTTGGCAATTAATTGCTGCAAAGCCGGAGAAAATGATTATTTGATTCAATTTAAAGCCGCAATTGAGTCATGTAAATCAATCTATCAGCTAAGAACGATAAAAATGATACTTTATAGATATGATGGCAGAAATACATCAAACCATATTATACGCTCTCATTTGCATAAGATACTACATTTATGAGTTGCCATTAGCTGTATATAAATCAAACCAATGTATACTAGCTGTATATAAAATTGCTCCAAAAATTTAAAAAGAGAAGTAACGATTATAATCTGTATAAATCATGATAACTTCGTAGGACCCATTCTAGTGCTCAGTTATACAGTCACACGTTATATGATTTAGATTGATAGAATCAAAAGTAGTTTACATCCTCCCCTTTACGCATGTTTTAGCAGGCACATTGATCACAAAAATATGAAGGGGCTGTTTTTTACAAAAGTGGGAAATGGGAATTGGTTGAAAAAAATACAAAAAAAATTAAAATGGAGTATTTACCAACGGAACAGCTTTTTCTTTATCTTTCTGTAGTTTCCGTTTGTTTTTTGCATGCGTAAATTTATGGCTGAAATTGGAGGGTAGTGCTTGCAAGAAACGACCAAGAAAC
>MINK01007448.1:0-10756 GCA_001735545.1 Phormia regina
TTTAAAGCTCGAAATAAGACTTACAAGAAATAAATCATTATATCTTCAAAAACGATATTTTCAAAATGCTAAAAAAATTATATAAAATTAATATAACTGTATTTTATGCTTGTGCAAAATTTCATGCTGGACACTCATTGAGTTAAATATTTTAAATTTTACATACAAAAAATGTGCTGTGATTTACTTCATAACTCCTAAATCAATGGAGGCTCCAACTTAAATGTGGGACAAATATAGAGAAGGGTTTCATTATCAATATATGTATTTTTTTTTTAGATTGTAAAATACAGTTTTTAGAGATACTAAGCTTTAATCCCTACTTGTCCTTTTAGAGTCCATGAGTTTTCTATTAAATGAAATAAAAGTAAGAATTGTACAATGTATACTTTAAAAGTTATGAGCAATAAAGTGTGATTACATTTGGGAAAAATTCAACGGCTTTTTGATTTTTGAAACGTCATATTTTTGAACCAGGAGGATTCTTTACTGAGAAATATTGTGATTTGAATAACATTTGCAATACTTAATATCTGTAGCGAATTTCATTAAAATCAAAGATATCAAATACGAAAATGTATGTTTTTTGTCCGTTTTGATATGGAAGCACTTAATAGTTTCTAAGATATACGATATTTAAGATTTTCGTTGTATAGGGGATATCATTTTTCCTGGTCCTATATACTATTCCTGCAAAGTTTCGAGAGTTTTTTTCAATTGTATTTTAGTTATCCGATAATTAATATTTTCTGTGCATGGGGTCTATCACTCTCCCTAAACCTTACCGTCCCATTAAAATAAATTCTTATTTAATAAATATGTATTTTTATTTTCTAACGTCCATGTTGATTAAACATTACAAAAAATGTCATTATAACCATTTTCATAAAACATTAATGATCATATCTATATGAAATAAGTGGAGAATATACCTGAAGATAATTAAAAAAATCATTTTTTATTTGTTTAAAAATATATTTTAAATCATTATTATTTATATGAGAGTTATATTGATTTTGTCATGCCGTGTGTAATATGTAGAAAAAATCATTTAAGATCTCATAAAGTATATCTGCATCCTGGTTCAATTCTGAGTCGACCTAGCTATTTCCTTCTGTTGGTCTGTTTAAAGCAAGATAGGGCTCGAACGATACAATATAGGAGGTCGAATTTCTGCTTAAATATTCGTCTTATATAAGGTTCGTATAGGATTGAATTTGAGTAAAATCGTAAATTGAACTTAAAAATGGTGAAATGTTCGTTGAAGCTTCAGTTTATAGTTTTCTGCTGAAATCTCTCAAACATATAAGACAACAAAACTTTTTACGGATGGTTTGAGGGTCGATATAAACTTTTAAACCAAAAATTCGTGTGGTCCGCCCACTTTACATCCACCTTCATATACGGTAAAACGTCCACTAAATGTTGTGCAAATGGTTCGAAAATCAGTGTAAAATTGAAAACAAAAATGTTCAGATTTATCAAATATTTCTCAAAATTTTGCGTGATCTTACAAATGTTTTGTAAGTGAAAACAGCGTCAAACAAGATTCTGTAAAATGATAGTTATGATTAATGATAAGTGAAAAATAGTTTCATATTAAAATAGAGAAATTGTTTAACAATATTTTGGTCAAATATTTGACTAGTACGAACATAGCTTTAATTTCTTAAAGTAATTTTCATATTAAATTTCGAATAAGACGGATAGGTCCAGGAGGAACTATAATAAATTATAATTTCTAAAATGAGCTTAATACGTAAACTTTTTTCAAAATAACAAGAAAGGCAATATGTGCCATTAAAGTTAAAAATTAATGCATTTTGGGAGAAAAAGTAAATGTTCAAAGAAATTCCGAAAATAATTTTAGTCGAATTTAAAATTCTTCCGCTCTTGCACTTTGGATTTGTATCCTTGTATAATATATAATATAAGTTATTTTATAAGTTATAAGCAGAATCTAAATTATTTGTATTGCAATTATAAATAACCCAGATATACATTTTTTCTGTATTTTCCTTTGTTATCATTGCATTAGGTTGACAAGTTATTTCTACTATAATGAATTAAATTGCGATGTATAGCATTGTGGTATAGTTTCCGATGTATTCATTAAAGTTGTCTTGTTACGTTTGCAACAATAAAAAAATAAAGAAAATTAAATTTGTCATAAATGTACAAATACAAAACGTGTGTGCGTGTGTATATACGACGGTAATTAAATTTATATCAAGTCAAACCAAGTTACGTTCTTCATCATTTCATTTCATATTATTGTTGTACTTTTTGTTGTCATTTTATGGCTTTTTAATTGTCTTAATGATGCCACCGTTTTGTAAATCGTAAATTAAACACAAATGATAAAAATGATAAATCACGGTTCTATAAACAAATTCATTCATTCAAAGACATTGTACAAACAATACACAGATACTTACTACATAAACATATTAAAATATTCTAATGAATAAAAACCAATGAAGAAAGAGTGAATAAAAATCCATTAAATTTTTAATTGTTTTCTGTGTTTTGGTAATTAAATCTTAAGAAGAATACAAGAAAAAAAAAGAGTTTAATTAGCATTTCTTGACTTACCATCTTTATCTCAATCATTATGATCACGTTACATCTGATTTATGTCAGAAAAACATCTAAAAATAAATAAAAATTTACAAAATTAATTCATGAATGTTTTCACGCGTAAAATGTAAATTGATAAATATATTAAATTAAATTATTTTATTATATTTGCACAATATAATTAAAAATAATTTTTATTAGTACATAAGTAAGTATTTCAATTTAAGATAAACTGTTCTAAAGACACCAATGTAATTTATAAGATAAAGATTACAGTACGAATGCGATTATTTAATTTTTTTTTTCCAAAAGTCTTAATTAGGACTTTTTGTAATTATAAGTGAAAGTACAACATAAAGATTACAATCACTTTAATAATCTCAATACAATTATAGATAATGATTAATGGAATCAAACTAGTTCCTGATGCTTATTGACAAATGTACTTTTAATGTAAAATTTTGGCGGCAAATCTCATAAAATCTATATATAAGACTTTTTTTTAAATTTAAATGATGCTGCTGCAGATACACGAATACATATACAAACATATATACAATTATAAAAATAAACATAAGAAAATACTACATTTGCACATACTGAGTTTTCAATAAAAATTCAAGTTGTGTATACTGAATGAATTATAAAAATAAGTTTGTATGTATGTATATGTGTATATAAAAGTAAAAACTCATCTAAAGAATCGTAAACTTTTTTACGATTTTTTAATGGACTCTTGCAATAAGTGTTTGTTGCGAGTTTAACTTCCATGTGTATCATGTGGCTTTTTTTTCTTTTGATTTGTTTGTTTAGAAGCAAATCTTTAGCTGCATGTGAATGAATGACTGAATTCTCTCAAAACGTGTTCGCTATCTAAGGCAATAATTTAGAATTTAGAACTAATTTAAAAAATAAATTTTATTGTAGGCAATTCCCCTCCCGCCTTGTTGCCACATAGGGTTAATATTACAAAAAAAAGAACTAATGGTGATACTAAAAAAAAATAAGTACACTTAACTCTTGACTTGGTAATACAAAGTAGCTTTTAACAGAAATTAAAATCGAAATTTCATATTAATATGTAAGATATTGCGTTGCAAAAGGCTAAAGTGTATTGCAAATCGGATGATATTTTGTGTGGTGAATTGAGGTGACATATCATATAAATTTGTATTGATTATGAGATTTCTAAAATTGTAATTCGAATTGGTTTTTATTTGCAATCTAATTGAAATTTACGATGACACACCTACACATTGCCAAATTAAAAGGCAAATAATAATTCCAATTGGATTATGAGAAGCGACCTCTACATCAGCATGTTTGAACTAGGACAGGTAATAAACAGTTATTTGTTGATAATACAGTTCCCACCAAGAATAACGGCAGTTATTTGTCGTTAATGCAGTGTTATCATTAATATTTTCACACATTTATGGGTTTGTGTGTATATGTATGTATGGGTGTTGGCGAATTCAACCCTTAAAAAACAGTAATGAGGTGTTTGTGTAATGTTATTAACAACTGTATTAGATGTTCTGTTAACATAACATTTGAAATTTAACATCAGTAAAAAATCTGTTATTAATTAACCCTTCAATGCGCAAGACTATTGATGTCATAGGCAAAAACTGTTTTGTTTAAAAGATATATTTGAATTTAAATGCATAAAGAAAAATCAATAATTGATCTTTATCTTTTTTGTTGTTGTTGAGATATGATCTTATTCTAAGTGTTTATCTTATATCTTCTTTTAATTATCTATATAAGAAGTGCGATCGAAAATATCTTAACATATGTTTTGCCTCATAAGTTTTTTCCAATCAATATTTAATTTTTATTTGATCTAGTTATCTTCGAAAGATATATCAGTTATTATTTTTATCTACAACCATTTGTTGTTGATTTATTGAGAATTTGGTCAAAATGAGTGATAAAAAGATGTTCGTGCTGTAAATAAACAATTTAAGAAAAATACCCAAATTGGTCCTACAAATAATTGGCCAAAGAAGTAAATGTTTACTTTCAAAATATTTCCAATGCTATTAAATAGTATCAAGGGAATTCGACCATTGGTATTAAACATAGTTCGGGAAAAAAAAGATCCACATGATATTTTGAAGGCCAAGAAAATTGAAAGGATATTGAAAAGAATTCCAAACAGATTTTGTAGAAAAGCAGCTCTGTGTGCTCAGTACTCAGGCTATAAGGTGCGGAAAGTTAATTCTAATGCTGAGTTGAAATCATATTAAGTCCAAAATGTTCAAGACTGGAATGCTGCTAAAAATTTAGAGGCCTTGAATAGGGCGCGAAAATTAAAAAATTCTCATGTTGTAAAATGCACGATATATTTTTTGCAGCTTTGTGTTCAAAATATTTACATTGATGATGCAGGAGGATATGTTGGAGATAAGTTAGGACCAAAAAGCAGTCGGAATTCCTTGGTTTGGCACGATTTATGCAGTTGCGCAAATGATGCAAGTTAATTGTTACAGTGAGCTCTATTAATATCGAAAAATACAACAAAGAATGTTTGAAATGTATATTTTTGGTCTTAGAAAACATAGTTCGGAGGGACATTCTTCCATGTTACTAATTAAGTGGTACCAAACAATAACATAGTTTTTTGTACCAAAAGGGGTGAATTTTCTGTGTTAAGACTAGTGAAGTTATATTGAACTTTTGTCAAAAGAGAAATGAAGAGGACCAATGGGGTGTTCCAAAACATCAAAGAACAAACAAAAATTTCTCTTATATAGTTTTATCAGCATTAACTGAAAAAATCTTGTATTTTACAGCTTTAACGACATCTAGGGGCTATGTGTGATATGTTAGAGGCAGGACTAGTACTTCATTTTTGTAGCCCCATGTCTTGCCTATAAAATATGTGTGACTAATTTCTTTTACCCTATAACTGAAAAAATTTTTAACGTAAAAACTTCCCTAAGAAACTATTTTTTTTTTGGTCTACAATGCGTAAAAATTTAAAAATTTTTCATTTGATTTTCTACACTATATCAAGCCTAAAGGACAATAATTTTGTAGATTTGTTCCAGACATACATTTTTTTGACGATTTTTTGACCAGTGTAATTTATAAAAATGTTAGTGAAATCCAATTTGAACGCAGATATTTTTTTACTAAAATTAATACTTAAACTTTAATCAAATTTAAATGAAGAGCGATATTTTATTGAAATTTCAGTATAATATGTGAAAACATGCCTTAACATTAAAGAATTAAAATAATTTCCACTTTTTTACATAGAAATATCCAAATTCCAATCCGTATAAAAAGTGTTAAAAAATTGACTTTTTCCATTCCTGCTTGCAATTTAATAACTTAACTTAAAAAATAGATCAACATTTTCCAAAATTGNNCCCCAAACTTCTCTGGATGTGCTTTACAAGCATTTGCATTGAGTTTTCTTTTCAATAAATAATAAATGATACATCGCAGAACAAAAAACTAATTTTTATCAGTGAATAAATATTGCCACCTTTTTCGAAAAAAAACTCAAAAAATTTATTTTTTTAAGTTCCAACTTTAGAATAACTAACTATAAATTGGTTCCTAGGTAATAGATCTACTAAAACGTAATTTGTAATAGTTATCGTTATTACTTAAAAAAAATAGGGAGAAAACGCGAAAAAAATAAATTTAGGTACTTGGTACTTTTTTGGCACCTTATCATCTTTAAATCTAGTGAGTAGAAAAATAAAATGTTCATAAAATTTGTGCATTATAAAAAATTTACAAATACAGGTTTGGTACTTTTTAGAAATTCGAACGTTAAAGGGATGAAAATCATATCCGATTTTGCTACTTTTTTCACAAAATATTTTTTTCTTCTTCTTACTGACACATATGTATTCATGGCCCTATGTGGTTAAGAATTCAAAAGGGGAATTTGGTGGTACTATGAATATATCCATCGAACTTTCGTTATATAAATGCTTTAAAATAGTTTGAAGTGGTGAATTCAATAATGGTGAATTCACGACACAGCAATGTAGCTAATATTAGTTGACTTTCATTCTTTAAAAAAAATATTATATTCAACATATGAGATGTGTCATCAAGCACTATTTTTTATTTAAAAATACTGAGCCACACCTACAATTATACTCACGTTTCACTTAGGAATGCAAAGACAAAATTTTTAATATAATATTCAGAGTTTTATATAAGAACATGTTGCAAAAATCTGATGATCACATGATGCAGCGATAAATTAAACAAAAATCTGAATCATGATTAATTTAACATATTATTTGATTTTACTGTTAAGATTTAAAAAAAAAAAATATTTACAGAAAACTTACCACAATCCCAAATTTTAGTCTAATGACGTGCAAAAGTTTAGTGGCATTTTATAAGTTTTCTGGCATTTGCAGCTAAATAACAAAGAAATAAAGAAAGAAAGCCAGCCTACTACCACTTAAATGAACAACAAAGTTGCGTCAAGAAGGAAATCAGAAAGAAAAACGTGAGCGCATTATTAAACCCATTAAACTGTCTGGCAGTTTTTCAAAATAATGTGGGGATTTTTTTATTTATATACACTACTATAGGTAGTGGTTGGTGTCTACAAAGAAAAAAAAACAGAAATCTTAAAATCAATTGTCTGTTATTATTTAATCCTTAATAATTTTGCGAAATAAAACAAGTTTTGAAAATCAACAAAAGAATTTTGTAGCAAGATTTAAAAGTAGTGCACTGAATCCATTCTCACCTTGGAAGTTCTTACATTATATGTAACTTTATAATCGTATTTACCCACGATTAAAAGTTTCTTTTAATTGTTCTCAATTAAAAATTCAACAAATGTAAAAATACATGTGCAAGAATATTTAAATACTTATGGCAATAGACATCAAGTTATGATAAAGTAAATATATTTGAGGCAAACAACTTGTAACGTATTCATTCATGTAGCACGAGTATGAATAAGAATATTATGCAGAATATTTTAATATTATTTGTGAACGATTGAATGAACGGCACAAATAATGACAATAAACAACTATTAGAGGTGTAAATGGTACAAAACAAAACGAAATACATATATAATGTCCCCAGATAAATATTGAAACATTAAGGAGAATAATATCAATTATATAAATGGCCACAAATTACTTTTACACCCCATTTCCATTTATTTTATATTAAAAATTGTTTCATTCTATAATGGCGACGACTACAACTACTACTGTTACCAGTTTCGGAATTTTGGTCAATACAAAATAACAGCAACAACAACAACAAATAAATGAAAACGCAAAATAATCATATTAACAACAATACAATACTCTGTATCTTTTAGTTTCTCAATCGGATTGTATATTTGTATGTCTGTGTTGTTGATTTGCTAACTGATGACTTACAAATAAGAAGGGAAGGGAGAAATATGAGATTTTTAGAAATCAAATCTCTTTAAGTTTTTCTATCAGTTTTCCTTTCTATGAATATGAATTTAAGCTTTCGTCAATGTTAGAATCCTTAACGATTTTGAGCACTTTAAAATGAATATACAATTTGTATGTATACATATGATTAATAAATTACACTCAGAGAAAGAAGTTAATATTGTACCTAATTTAAAATGTATTAGAGTATTTCGAAAAACATTGTTTTTAGATTCTGTTTCAGAAAAAATATCAGAAATATTATTAAAAAAATAACATTTCATGGGCTAAAATCGAAACTGTAATAACTAGGGCTGATACTTTCATGCACTAAAAAATGTAAAATATGCGCATATAACTTGTATCATAAAATGGAAAATATGCTCTAAAAATATGAAAAATATGTATTTAAAACTGCAAATATCAGCAACAAAATATATTTTTCTAATATTATTTAATAAAAAAGAATAATTCACATAACAGTTTATATCTTTTATGGATTTGAAAGTATTTAGTTGCCATATCTTGGCCTAAAAAGTGTTTAAAAATGCTCATATTTTCAATTTATTTTCAATAATTAAGTAATGAAGAACATAATAAAATATATCAACACAAAATAATTGTTATTCATATTCATATCTTATTCACCAAAATATCGGAACTGAATAATTTTCATCATTTGTATAAAGTTCATCGACGTACCGAGTAGTTGTAAGGATTTATTCCTGAAGCAATTTTTGTTGTAAATAGATCTATGAAAATTTCTATTAAATTTATTAATTCAATGAAAAATGATGCGCAATAAAAAATGTTTTTTGATACCTTCATTGGCAAATAACTTACGCAGTATAACCGTTTTGCGGCTTTAGTTTTTTGGCACCTTTTTCAAATGGCGACAAAATTAAAACTTTTTAAGACTATATGCAAAACTAAGTTGCTTGAAATATATCGACCCATTAAATTAAAAAATAAGTAAAAAATTTTTAGATGTTTCGCAGGATAGTGATATAAAAAACCGTTGAGTACTAATAATATTATAACTATTTTGGTCAATAAATCTTTATTTTCGCAATAACAAAAATTGTTGTGAAACAATTATAAAATATTTAATTATTAATTCAACTCAAATTTGTAATTTTTTCTTAAAATGTATACATATCTTTTATATCAAAATAAACAAATTTTATGGAGCTTTTAAGGTTTTAAAGCAATTGGCCCCCTTTTTCAAAAAATTCCTCTTTTTTTGGCAACTTTTCATTTTGAAATTCTCTTTTTTGGATACTTTTTGAAAATTCTCAACGGCAATGTTTATTAGCGAAATAATGAAGTCGGTAAGAAATAATGGAACATATATATGAAAAAAAAAACTCGTCTATTTTGAGCCCATAATTAAAATGAGGTACATTCGGGAAGAGGCCAATAATGGAGCTATAGTTGTATTAAGTTGTAATATAATAAATTCTAATACATAATGTATATATTGTATTTATGTATATATGTATTTATGTATATACATTTATGCCCGAAATTGTGTTTTATATGGAAGCTACGGTCAATTATGGACCGATACAATTTTGCACAATCATTTATTCTTATAAAAATGTTATTTGTATCGAATATTAAATTGATACTAACATTTTATTGGATTTTTGCACATCAGAGTGATTTTCGTAAGAGAGATTCATATGGAAGCTATGGCCAATTATGAACCGATCTTCCCGCTTTTATTTTGGCACAAATCACAATTTGTTAAATTATAAATGTTGCATCATATCTTAACACTTATCTCGAAAATTACTTGTCCGATTTTATTTAAAATATATAAATTAATTATAGTTAAAATTGTCTCCAAGTCTTTCATACATTACTTTCTAATACCCTCAACAGTTATGGAGAATTAAATAATAAAAAAAAACAATTTTTTTTTTTTTTGAAATTCAATTTTTTTCCCAGCGGATGGTCCTAATATCTCCCATGACCATATTTAAAAATGTAATGTAAGAAAAACTTAGAGAAAAAATTAAATACATATTTTTAACAAAATCAGACAAATCGAGATGTGCTTCAATATATGATTGAAGCAAATCGCGATTTATCGCCAGAACTAAATTCAATCGAAAAAATGGATTAGAGACTTATTTGTACCATGTATCCCAATTGACTAAGACTCTGTGCTATTGAAATTGTGTTTCATTTTGTAACTCTGTGTTATTTATGACTGAGATAATTTTCAAGATTTTGATCGCTTTGAGCCACTTAAAATTTTTTCATTCAGTCGAAAAGTTTGCACCATTCAAATTTTTCAGAATTCCAATACTTCCAGGTGATGAGAATAAGAATCTAAACACTTTTCACACTAATTTCTAAGTGTAGTTCTTTATTTAGATGATATCTTTATTCATTCCCATAATTTAAAGGTAAGTAAAGTGAGGGAGTTTGTATTATGTATATATATGTTTCTCTGTATATTTTAGTAAATTTATTTTAAGGGTTTTATCATTTTACTCAATCGTCAAGTAATACTCATACATTTGATTTAATTTTTTACGACAAACACAACATCCAAAAAGAACGTTTCTTCTTCTGTTTTTTTTTCTGTTTGATTTTTTACAATAGCAACAACAACAGCAAAAACATCAGCATCAGGAATAACAAACGATAAAAGTTGAATGCCATCACATTTTAAGAAATATTTTTATTCGAATACATACCGAACCGAACAAAAACAGCAAAAACCAAAAGTACAACACACACATTCGTACATAATG
>MINK01007453.1:0-11658 GCA_001735545.1 Phormia regina
CACAATGTCAAAATGCTATGAACAGAAAATGAGGGAATAAAGGAGAGGAAGACTAAAATCATAGTATAATTAGAAAGTATACTCGTAAGAACAGCTGTTTTACAATTTTTTCATTGATCACTTCGCGTTACTGTCAAATTGTTTTTGTATTCCCATGTAAATTTTTTTCGTGAGCATTCCTATACTATTCCTCTCATTTTCTCTTCATATCATTTTGACAATATGACGAGTAGTGTTACACTAACAAAATACAAGGAATTGTTGTTTTTGTAGATGTGCGAGTACTTTGTTATTATACTATGACTAAAATACTCACGAAAAAATTTTACATGGGAATACAAAAACAATTTGACAATAATGCGAGGTGTATCAATGAAAAAATTGTAAAACAGCTGTTCTTACGAGTATACATTCTAATATACTTTCGCCTATTTTTAAAGGAAGGAAAAATAAATTATGTCCTAATATTAGTAATTTAATGAAAAAGTAAGTTTTTCGAATATAGTACGTTATTATAACCGGGTTCGACTGTATAAACATTATCTGAAGTTTTTAAAAATATTTTTTTTTATAAAAAAAAAATAAATACAAAATCTAACAAAAATACAAGGAATTGTAAAAATGCACCAAAAAACTATTTAAATGATTATTTTTTATGTGGTTATATATATTTTGCACACCTTTTTTAATAACGTAGCTCATAAACTGAAGATTTTTTTAAAAGTTTTAAATTATTTCAAATTATTAAATAATTATTGATATGAGCTAAAATAAAAGATATTCAATAAAAAATTTAAATAAATTTGAAGAAATATTTTAAGATGGATAAATGTAATTATAATTATTATAGTTAAGTTTCAACTGCAACTGACAGCCCTTAGAAACGAAAGTATTCTATGTAGTTGAGCCTTAGCGGATTTTTTGTGTTGATTATTACAACCAGTCCCATGATTTCGAACGTAAATTTCGTTTCGACAATTTATATAGAAAATAACAAATAAATTTCAAATTTTGTTATTGTTTCCCATACATTTTGTCGATCGAATTTTTTGTTCGACAACAGGCCCTTAGTTCTCGATTTTTTATTTTGTTACTTTTTAAATCGTTTAAACACGAATATAACTTAATTTTAAAATATTAGAAACGTTACTCGTAAGAACAAGTGTTTTTTACAATTTTTTCATTGATATACCTCGCGGTACTGTCAAATTGTTTTTTTACTCCTATGTAATTTTTTTCGTAAGTATTTTACTCTTCCCCTCCTTTATTTTTCAATTTTCTGTTCATATCATTTTGACATTGTGTACTAACAAAACACAAGGAATTGTTTTTGTAGATGTGCGAGTACTTTAAAATTATGCTATGGGTCCACACTATCCAAAAAAATGTGCGCACAACATTTTGTTCAATGTGCCAACAAGAAAAAGATTGTGTAGACCGCATTTATGTGCAGTATTTTTACACTAACAAAATACAAGCAATTGTTTTTGTATATGTACGAGCATTTTCTAATTACGCTTATAAGACAGTTCTGTAGAGAAATCTTATCACAATAGTCTCATAATATTTCTTATAATACTAATATTTTAGTCTACGCGTGGGAAAATTCTCTTAGAGTGCGAATTTGTCACTCTCTGTTACATATCTCTTGTGGAGACGCTATGTAATCTACCTTGCCACTGACTAAAAATAACACTATGCAACTATTTTTTTTAAATGAATAAAAATATTACATTTGTGATTATTTTTATATATTTTATACTTATTTATGATCGTTTCGATTTTGTTTTAATATTGTTTGGTTTATTTGAATGCGTCATATACATATGTTTGTATATAACCACTTCACTAAACATTGAAAATTGTACATTTTCTTCAAATAATTAAATGGTACGTAAACATCACATCAACAACCAACTAAACAAGACAATAAGAGCCAACCTCTTATAGAACCTTTCATTCAACTGCAACTGAAAGATGAAGTAAAATACATGCATCTATATGGAACTGAACCAAATTAGTACGCCAATCTTTTGCGCGAAGCACTTCAATAATGAAAAAATTTCAACTTTGAAAAAATTTCAAGGCATATTTGATATTTTTTCGTTTAGTCGGAAATTTTTAATTGCAATCCATCCAATTGAAAACGCATTTTAATGTTTATATCTTTATATTTATTATATAAAATTTTAATAAAAAAATAAAGTAGCGACTAGGTTTTTACGATTTACGCGCTGCGTAGTTGTCAGTTGAAGGTTCGGCTTTTACACATAATTAACAAAAACTCTATTAACAAATTCCAGTTTACTTCATGTAGTTTATAATGATATTTATGTAATATCATTTTTAATGTAACTAATAAATGGTCTTATCAATCAATGTTATTTTGTGTTGTCAATAGTGAAGTATACAATATTTATAATTTTCCTAAATAATTGAAAATATGGCAGCACTATTTTTACGTTCGGCCGTTGTCGTTTTTAGCGAATGTCTCAAAGGCGGCCAATATGGCATGACAAGTCATGACAATTTCACATAAAATAAACAAAATTTATCGATGGAAGACTCATTTTTTGGATTTGATACATCTGTGCCGGTAAGTGGAACTTGAATTTTATGCGGGACAACTTAGATATAAGTCGCAATTTAATCTAATCTCATAAGAGGGAAGTGACAAAATGATAGATGTTGAATCGCGACTGTGTTGATTTGGTCGGTCGCAGCGGTCACTTTGCTTCTGCTAGCGAACATAATTTACGGTGTTTCTCAAAGAGCACCCGTGGCACTATATTGCAAGTTGTTTTATAATCGTCAAAACATAAATGTTTTTGTTTTTTTGTTTCATTCATAAAGTTGGACGACGATGGAGGAGGGCGAATTGCTGAACCATCAGAAGAGGAATATGATGCTTTAAATGACGAGACCTTTGGATCCGCAATAAACGGAGACTGGGAGGAAGTCCACGAAAATCTAGTCCGTTTGACGGGAGATGTAGAGGGAGATGGCGATGCTTTGGACAGCGGAGCTCATGGAATGGCAACTAGTGGATATGGCTCGCTGTCCGGGATGAAGAATAATCGCTCCCAACGTTTAGCGGACTCTGACCTGGAATTAAATTTATCAGGTATGAAATTGGACGACGTAGATCTAAACTATGGAGACAGTGAAAGCATGAGTGGGCTTTTGGGCGATACAGTCAAGATGGATCCAAGTGTTTGGTCTTTGGGCGTGAAGGATAGAACGCTGGGAGGGACTGTAAATAGTGCATCGATTGGAAATCAATTATCATCTAATCCAGAAGATTTTTTGCGTGAGCACTTTCCAACACCATTTCAACAGAACCAACAACAGCAGCAACAAAACCAAGATCAAAGCAATCAACAACATCATCTAAAACAACAACAACAATCATCACAAAATCTTTCTTTTGGTTTGCCTCAGTTTCCTCAAATGCCTTTGCCTCAGGCACAGCATCAGCAGCAACCGAAAATTTGCACTTTGGAAGATATTGAACGTAATATGATAATGCAACAATCCATATCTAAGCAACCTCAAATTCATCATCAACAACAATGTCAACAGCAGCAACATGAAGCTGACATGATTGCAAAGCAGCAAAAGATTTTGCATGATATTTTAAGACATTCATCCGAAACACCAACACCCTTACAACAGCCTCAGCAACAGCAACATTTACAACAAGTGAATCACCAACAACAACAGCAGCAGCAGCAACATCAACAAATGTTATCTCAACAATATTCACTCTTATTGGCGCAAAAAGGTAAAATATTAATAACAAATATTTCAGACAGAAATCTTATTTGATTGTGTTAGTTTTCTTATCAGACTTAAAGACTTTAGTTAGAACTACATGTTTCCATACTTCATTCCATCAAAATTTACCAACTTTTAAATTTTAACCGTACCATTCCCTAGAATCATTCTTTATGTGGAGAAAAGGTACATATTGAAGAAGAATATTAGTTGCGGATTTTTCATTAAGTGGTATAGGAAATATTTACTATTTTAATTGAGTTAGCGATATTAATACCGCTATTTTATATTAAATTTTAACCATATATACTAAAAAAAAATAAAAATTACTGCAGGATAAACCAAACTTTGCAGTTTATAGATAATAGTGCAGTAAATAACATTAACAAATAATTAGAATTGAGAGGTTTTCATCTAAAGTGAATTTTGTTCGATATAGTTTTGTTTTTACTAAAATAAAGACCGTAAAAATATACTATGAAAAACACTGGGTGGGAATTTCTCAAAAAAAATCGTTATATGATATACCATAAATCAAACATATTAAAACTGCGAACTCAGTTTTGATCCAGAACCTCAAACACTTTCTCAAAAGTACTTCAAATTAAAAATACTTAAAAAATAAAATATTTTCAAAATCCTGCAATATAACATTTTTTATATATGTAAATGTTGCAAAACAAAAAAATGACAAGAAAAAAATGTATAGTGTTTAAAAAACTACAGGATTAAATTTTTAAAAAGATATTTTCAAAATTGTTGTAACCGAATATTTAAAGCTTTCAGGTGCCAGGTATTTTGTTAATACAATGTTCGTAAATATTTTTATAATATTAAAAATTGTGCATATTTCGAAAATTTTAAATCCTTTCTATAGGAAATTTTACATCTTGGAGCAAAATTCGTTACATTGTTATATCCTGTATGGTGTCTAGTTTTATATACAGTGCTGCGCAACAAAAATAATTTGAGGAAATAATGCATATATTAAAGGATTAACAAAAAGACAAACTTTAAAATAATTTAACTTTGGCTATTTACAAAGTGTGCACAACAATACATTTTTGTATCGTGTTATCTTTTTATTTTTAATAATAACTGAACTTTTTTTAAATTGAAAAGTGGCAATTTTTTAAATAAATAATTTTGTATACCTTAATTAGGCAGTATTATAAACTTAAAATTTACTGTTTCCGGATATATTTTTAAAAATCGTAATTTTTATTAGAACGATTACAAATAAAAGAAAAAATAAATTTTTACTATAAAACTAACAATTACTTAAAAATTTCGCATTATATTTTAAAGATTTTACAATATTTTTATAATTTTTGCCAAAAGAAACAAATTCACATCTTCTAGATGTTTATAATTATCCATATATGCCAAAAGTGTTACGAAACTATCTTTATTGTAAATTTAATACCTTAAAAAATAATTCAACATTTATGATAACCATAATTTGGTTATGTTCTGCACAGTACTGTATATATAGAATTTTTTTCATATGTTTTTTCAGCACCATTTTCAAAGGCATATTTTATTAATTTTTTGCTAGAATATTTAAATAAAAAAATATTGCAGGGATTCTTGTATATTGCAGTTTTAAAACACTTGTAATTTTATTATTTGTCCAAAAAATGAATTACTTTAAAAACAAAAAAATGCTTTCATTACATATGAAAATAATGAAAATTAGGAGGGATGTATCTTAGATATCAGAAGTGATATCCGAAAATTCAAAAATCACAAAAAATAAGTTTTGAGCAGTTGTTAATCCATTAACCACATTATATATCATTTTTTGTATATGGCGGCGCTATACACAAGAAACAAATAGGGCGTTATTTTGGGCGTGGTAAAATTTTTTTTTTTCATTTCTGGAAAACTTATTAATCATTCTTTCATTGCAACGTTTTTTCCACCCGCCCTAGTGTTCACCCATAAGATTTCTTTATTATAGAATTGTAAAGTGAATTACATGCAATGGTTTTTTATAATAAAAATTCTGAATATAGGGCTAAGAAACCATTTGCCTATTGATTAATAATCATATTATATTAATATATAATTTATATTATATTAAAGTTAGAAGAAATTGCTTAAGAATATAAAATAAAATCGTAACTATTGCCCCATACACGAAATTTGACCCATGGGGCTTTATTTCCAATTTTTGAAATAAAATAAAAATAAAAAAACAATATAAAAAGTACTTATGATTTTTTTTTTACAAAAAATTTTATTAAACATAGGAAAATTAGAAATAACTTATTAAAAAATCCACAGCGATAAGATTAAAAATTATTTAAACATATTTGATAACTACTAAATATCTTAAAATTTTTATAATTTCCACTTCTCTCTCACATTTTTGTTTTTACTAAAAAAAAAACTATTTTTATAGTATTTTGATTTCTGTTAACCCAAAATAATCGGGAAATGTAAAACAAATAGACCTAAAGCCCCTAAGAAAATTCACCTATGTAAAATTTTGTTTTCGCCCTTCTGTCGGAGAAAATGGAAGATTTAATTTAATATTAATTCTAGTATGTACTGAGGAACATATTTTGAGTACCATTAAGAATACCTGCTTGAGATGGAGAAGTGGGCTTTATTATGACACTTATTTAACTCATCTTGAAAAAGATGACTTTATTTCTTACCATGAAAACTTACGTAAATTTGGGTAATAATATTTATGTCATTTATGAAGTATCGAAGCATAAAACAGAAAACTTCATAAAATAAGGTTTTTGCGATTGTAATCAGGGTTGTCAGATTTTGTTAAGCCTCTGTCGCCAAATTGTTAATCAGAAATCGCCAAAACTAAATTTAATATATTTTTATGATAATTTCAGTAAATAATAATGAATAAAGTTTCAATACAATTTTCCGATATACATAGCTCTGAATTTTCGGTCAACAATTTTAAAAATTTATTGTAATTTTAAACAGAATGATTCTAAAATTGTACAATTAATATTTGTCCTATAAAACTTATAAATTGCTTTGAATAGTTAATTTATATATGAATGTTTCTTTTCATTGTGGCCCATAAAATCTTAATATTCATATTTTAAAAGATAATGGAAAACAAATTGCTTAATTTTATATTAAAGAAAAAGGTCTCAACGACCACCTAACAATCATTATGCGGACCACCATTTGAAAACCGCCGTTTAAAATACTTAAAATAGACGTTGGCTAGTAAGAAAACGGAATAGTTTTATTAAGCGAATAACTATTTAATAAAATTTTGAAAATAAGCCAAATAAATCGCCAAAAAATTCGCCATGTCGCAAAACGGAAATTTAGTCGCCAAGAGCAATAAAAAATCGAAAAATCGCCACATCTGACAGTCCTGATTGTTATTACTGTCTTAACGATTGGGCAGTAAATTAATTCAATTTTTTATTGTTTTCAATACGAAATAATTGTTTGAAAACTATTATAACGCACGCCATAGATCCTAACAGATTGCTATTATGCTACAATAATTCAAGCGCAAAAAGTAGTTATTAAGTGCAGATAAAACAAAAAAAAATCATTTCGATAATTTGAAAATACATACATATTTCATAATTATGTTTTCAATCTCAATAATTAAATTATATTTTTTCTTTATTTGCCTTAAGTTGTGTATGTAATATATGTATATGAGCCTACCATTAAGTTAAAAGTAAGAAAATCACGAAAAATGCTGTCCTCGCACGATTCGCTATTCTCGCGAAGATTTGGGGAACATATCTTTAATTTTCAAATATAATAATTTTAACAGAATTTAAGCGCCATTCTGTGAAGTGTCATTCAGTTTTCTCTATTACTTACAAGGAATTATTTGAAGTAAATAGCTACAGTAGAAAATCACACTTTATTTAGTCCGGCGGAGTATATACATTAGAATTTTTAATTTCGACGTAACTACCTCCACAATCGTTCTTTGTGTTGCAAAACGCAGCATCAGACATTAAGTTTGTAGGGTACTTTAATGAGAATTAGCTTACCTTTTTAAGTTTTAATAAAAATGTATCTATTAAATACTTTTTACGAATTCCCCAGACCATTAATGTGTTTCAGAATACTTGTGTAGGAGTGTACAACGAAATTTGTAATTTTTTGATTAATGTTTAAATAAAAAACTGAATTCTATTAAATTTTCACCACAATTAAAGAAGAACACGTTTTCGTTTCCGCAGAATACTCCTAATACCTTTGAAACTACTCTATCAGCTTGATGTTTAAATAAAAAACTGAATTCTATTAAATTTTCATTACAAAAGTTAGGATACTCGAAACTATTTCAGCTTTATGGAAAAAGACTCATTCGGCTATATAATAGAAAACGAATCCGAAAACGAATCGATTTCAAATCTCCGAAACATTGTTTTTTATCGTTTTGGTTATTAATAAAAAAATAGATTTTAATCACTTGCTATTAGTTTTTATTACAATTTTCTTATTTCTCTAAAATTCGTTGGTAATTTTTACATGAACTCCGTATTCAAAAATGATTTTTGAAATCGATCGAAATTAATTTGATTCTGTTTGAAAACGATCGATTTTCATCACACTCATTATATATAATAATTCAGTAAATTTAGTTGTTTATAAAGTTAATTACACTGATGTACACATTATTATAATGATGTAGTAATTGTCCTAAAAACTATATTTATTACTTGCTATAGGTCCGCAAGGTCCACGGGGTTTTGTTAATCCCAATCAACAATCTCCGCCAAGACCATCAAATAATTTTGCAAATAATTTGGCCCAACATCCTCTAGGAAATTTATTACAGCAACAACAACAGCATCAACCAGAACCACCGCAGCCAACGCCGCTTCATACTCAGACTCAATTAGGAGCAGCTGGAAACCGATTGCCTCCCGGATTTTATTTTCAACAACCTGGACATCCTCCGTTGCCACCACATCCACTACTAAATCAACATGGATTGCCAAATAATTTTCCCAATCAACGTCCACTGCCAAATGCACACCTACCCGTTGCACTAAATAATTTTGCAATGCATCCCAACTTCAATGCAATGCGTGCAGCTGCTCGTGGCATACATCCAGCAATTTTGGCACAACAACAACAGCAATCAGTTCAAAATCGTATACCAGGTCATCCACCAAATCCGATGATGCTTCTCAATCAAAATCCAAATTCATCGAATTCCTCATTTAATATGTTCAATATGCGACTTGTTCAAGAAATTCAGCAAAATCATCCACTTCTGCAAAACGCTGCTCGCCAAGCTCAACAACACCAGCAACATAACGTAATTGGTCAAAATCATAATAATATCAACAATAATCACAATCAGCGTAGCGCTGGAACAAATAATGCCGGTGGCAATGGTGTCGTTGGAAACCAAAAGCAGAATCATAATATAAGACGTGATGGAGTTTCGGCAAATGGCAATTTACCGCATGAAGAATTTGATGAGTACGCTAATTTAATGAGCACTCGCGAGAAGCATTGGTTGATTGGAATTCAGTTGTCACAGCTTAATACTGATACACCTTACATAGACGACTACTACTACACTGTCTACAAGGAACGAAAGGTGGCCTTAAGTGGAAATTTGCGTCACAGTCAAGCACACAAGGATAACCAGCTGAATCATCCACTAACTCAACCTAAAGGTCATGCTCAACTCATTTTAGTACAGCTGGGTAATAAGAACGGTCAGCGTAATGGTCAACATCGTGAACGTCGTAATTCTGAAAATCAAAACCAAGAGATGAAGTTGCCAAGTTATGTTTTTACGCCACTTAAATTTGAAAATTCGCTTGGAAAATTACAGTACGGCAGTGTAACGGCTCCGCGTAAAATCATTGATGCTGAAATTATGGGTAATGAATCGTCAGACTCCACTAATAAGGACATGACCGTTCAATCGGGTTCCAATGTTGCCGCTGGTGGAACTCAGTCCAATATCGGTGTGGGTATTAAATCTGAAACTCCAGCTTTAGTACATATGCCGAATGCAGCTGGCGATATGACGGCAGCCAATAGTCAGCGAAAGTCTCGTTATATTCTATTGCACATTGAAACATTGTATCGCATTCTCTTGAAGTTAGAAGATCTAAACAATCCTAATGTGATTGCAACAATACTTATGAAAAAGAAAAAAGAAAGTGAACGAATTGCAGCGCTAGAACAATTGGAAAACGCCAATAAAACACCAGAAGAACGAGCTGCGGATTCATCGAATAATCCTTCTATGAAAAGCAAATTTAATTACGAAATTGAAACTAAAGATGATTTAATTGAAAAATTGGTGGCAGGATTACAACATGACAAAGTTGTTGCAATGATGAACGTTCGCAAAGGAAAGGTAAGTCGGATTTTTAGTTTGAGATGCAATTATTCGCAAAAACATAAACCCTTATAATTGTGTTATTGATACTTATTATTTTTTTATTTTAGGTTTTAATACGTCGAATAATGCCGAATATTGAACATCACGATGTACGCTGGAATGTTTGGATTGGAGTTTTCAGCTCTTTACAAAATGTTTTAAAAAAAGATCGTGACGATGCAGAAGGCGTATTATACTCCTTGTACCCTGAATTCAATAAACAAATTAAATCTGCTAACTTTGAGATTATTGTGAAAATTTCCTCAGCCATTACACTTAATGATAAAAAATCAAATGGTGTATTTTGTAGCAAGGTAAGTTTAAAAATCATTACACAAAATAACTAAAAATATTAATGCTGCAAACAAATTTCTCATTGAGAATTGAATTTTCATTACCATTATATAATATCATTTAATGATACCATCCTTTTTCAGAAGTGTTTTTCTAATATTTGTAAAGTAGTTTAATATCGTTTTAATAAATCATTTACATATAAGTCACATTACAACCAGATTTGATGAATACAATATGTAGTATATATAAAAATTATGTAAGAATATATGCATCAAATAGAGGAGTTAACGAATGTCAATGACATAACTTAAGAGATTAGCAAACTATATTTCCTTTTCTACTTTAACATTTCAATTTGGAGTTAATATTTATATATTTGATTTAATATTATTTAGTTTGGAGGTAAAAATTAAGTAAAAAAAAAACCTTTTTAAAGCAATTCTTATATACTAAAGACTAAAAACTAGGGTAAGGAGGTAAAATTTATGTAGAGATTAACTCATTGATGTGGTGATGTTGAGAATATTGACATCTAGCTAAATTGTCGTTGAACTTGTTTAATATATCGTTAACAGTGAGAAAACCTGCAAGTGTCGTTAGGTTGAATAGTGCCAGGGAAGATTGAAAATCAACTTTAAGAGTTTATTTGGGTCCACTTGAAGCTTCTTCCTGAGGCAATTTGCAGAAGTAGACCAAACAGGACTACAGTAAAAAATAATTGGTTGGATAGATTGTAAAAAAAAGTATTCTGATGACTTTTACTCCAAAATTTTAATAGCTAATATATTTTTATTAATTTGCAACATAAATTTCCAAAAAAAAAAAAAAGAAAAACATTTTCTTTTTATTTTTTTAACAAATGTGATGCTACGTTACTTTGACTTAAGAAAATCATTACTTTAGTTAATATAATTTGAAAATGTGTGATTAGAAGTAGTTTGAAAAAATAGTATTAACTTTCCGTCATGCACATGTTCCGATAGTCACATACGTAGCGCATGTATCTGGCCAGATACACTATTTTTCATTACATTTGTATGAAAAATGTGCTATTTTAGTGATTGTTATCACGCTAGGCAGATATGGGTGCTAAAGCACCTACCCGTGCAAAAAAAATTTAATGAGAAATAAAAGAAGAAAAATTTTATTTATTTATTTATTTATTTATTTATTTATTTATTTATTTATTTATTTATTTAATATTGATCTTA
>MINK01007454.1:5840-20493 GCA_001735545.1 Phormia regina
AAAAAATTACGATAATCGTTGCGATCCCTGGTTGTTATTACTATTCGTATTCTAAATTATAAGCGTTTATTGAATTCATGAAGAATCTTTCAAATTAAAATTACTATAAAAATTAAGTAATTTTTTTGGTGTAAATTTCATAATGGGAGAGTAAAACGAAACTTACACTAACATAATTTTGAATGTATGAGTGTGGCGATCGCTGATGTAGAGTGTAAATAATGCATAACACACATTTCTTACCTCTGTATTTTGTATGTGTAAAAATTTCAACTTTAGTGATTCGACTCAGAATCACTTTCAGAGTCGATTTAACGATGTCCCTCCCCGTCCGGTTGACTGGCTGTCTATCTGTCTGTTTGTGTAAACTTTGTGAATAAAGTGAAGGTCGCAATTTTGAAGATATCTTGATGAAATTTGGCACAAATAATTATTTTGAAACTATTATTTCCGATTATTTCACCTAGCTTCCATGCAAATGTCCTCCCGGAGTTGAGTTTTAATACTCAAAATTACCTAAAAATTATTTTAATTAAATTTTACACAAATAAGTTTTATGTAAGCATAAATCCGTGTGTCAAATATTAATGTAATAATAAATATAAATGACCGTACAAAATTTCATGAAGATCGATCCATAATTGGCCCCTTAAAAAATTCGTACACATATGCAATGTGGTAGGGCTTGACCGTCTATATCTTTTTTCTCTTGTTTGTTACTACAAACGAATTATATTGAATTAGTAATCGAAAATTTAGTTAAATTTTCATAACACAAATAAATTTGTATTAACAAGTATTAATTTTTATTGGAAATACTTGCTGCAAATTCCGAATTAGTTGAGTTCTCTTTTAGCAACTATCACAACCAGGTTGATAATTGTTATTCTTGTATAATGGCGTTCTTACTGCCATTAATATAGAAAATACCTTACATTAATAAATTATTAATTCGCCATAATGGTATTTTATTACATTTTATTAAATATTTCTTATCATTTTTCAACAAATCTATTTTCTGTGTCTAGTAATAGTAACTAAGTAGTTATTGATCTCTTTTGCTACTAAATCCTTATTTTCATATTTTTTTTGTTAAATTTACAAATAAATCTAATAAATACTTCTTAAACACTAACCCACCCAAAACATAACTTTCACCCCCTTTTTCAAAACATTTATTTTGCATAAATATCACATAAATTATTGTTCCCCAAAAAAAAAATCTAAATATTTTGTACATTTTCTATTTCAAACATGTTTCAGGTTCATAATTCAAGTGATGCCATTGTAACGTTACGTGAAGTCAATCTACAATCAGCTGGACGATTTCGTTGTGAAGTATCGGGTGAAGCGCCATCATTTCAAACTGTTACTGAACACGGTGACATGGTTGTTGTTTGTAAGTATTGACAGCTTATGTTACATTTTATTAAAAACTTAAAAATAAAGAAAACAAAATACTATAGCGAAATGACCAGCTTAAAAATCTAAAATATCATATGTATATGTATATGAAATATACATATACAAACACATTCATGCCAACAAACAAAAATTGATTGATATTTATTGGGTGTCAGTTGAGGAAAAAAAACAAAACTGAAACAAATATTGTAAACTGAATTTTATGAAATTTTTATTAAACCTAAATTTTTTCTAAAAAAACAAAAACACTCTAACTGGTTTAACAAAAAACTGAAAATTTGAATTTTTATTTTAGTTAAAAGTGCTGGCAACAACAACAATATATAAAAAAGTGGAAAATTTATATATAGTTTGGCAGGTTTAATAATTATTAATGCATCACAAATTGTAGCAGAGCTTTTAATTCTAGAAAGGTCTACAACTTGTTGTAAAAAAAATGGAAAACATTTTCTGTTATTATTTTGGGCAAATTCTTTTTTTAAGGATTTTTATTTTATTTTTCTATTTTTATTAGTTTAACACTAACGTCTGTCTATTGCATAAACTTTTTTTAATAAAATAAGACAAAAAAATAAAAAATAACAAATAATAAATGTAATGAAACTAAAAGAGATGTTAAAGTTGTTTGTCGAAGTATATTTATGTAAATAAATATTTGGAATGGTTTTTTCTTCTGTATAGAAAAGAGAATTTTTTAAAGACTTAAACATTTAATTGATAGGATAGAACTATCTAATGCGTTAGTTATTGATATATATTTTTTTTTTATATTTTCTTAAAAGGATTATATTACCTCTTTAATATATTCATAGATCTATTCGCAAAAGTTTATTTTGTATTGAAAAAAGGACATAATATTAAGTAAACATTTCTTTCATTACCTATTAGTTTATTTGGTAAGCGTTTCCTAACATAAACCTACTATTTTATTAATCCCAACTGCAACTGTTATAAAATTTTATTTATACCTATAAAAAAATATTTTTTTGTAAATTTAATTTAGAGAAAAAACTCAAAAAATCAGAATACTTTTTTATAAAATTAACAACAACACTAAATAAATTGTTCTTTATTTCATTAAGTTCCTTATAAAGGTTTTTGAATCTATGAAAATGGACTTGACTTTAAGAACTCGTGGTATATTTTTTATTATTATATTATTATAAAACGGTAATTTTTCAAACGCTTATATTCTTCTCAACAACTCCTCCATACATTTTAATTCGGGGATGTAGATTTATTACAAAAATGTTTGCTATCGTTCCCACTGTTAACAAATTCGATATAGATTTACTCAAATGTTTATTTATCCTGCAATTTATAAAACTTTTCTTATGAATCAATCAGACCAAAATCAATTAATTTTTGTGGTTCAAAAGGCTAACTAAAGTATTGAAATATAACTTTTTTATGCTACTCCAACTGTTTTTACGAAAATATATGCAGAGCTTTTTGATGGAATTAAATAAATACCAAAATTTTTCTCAAATAAATGAAACAAATATACTTGAAATTAGTAGCCAAAAACTATTATATGTACATTAAAGTGCCTTACGGAAAAAGTGGCAAATGTACCTCTTTAGAAATGAAGATTATGTTCTTATATGACTCCAAAAAAAAATATAATATCTCAATCTTTAAATTTGCATGAGCTGGACAATTTTCAAAAGACCTCTAAAATTATTTTTTTTTTTTTTTCATATCATTGTCTTCATTTAAGTTATATGAAAATTAACTTTGAATTATAAAAGAGGCATACTATGACCATGAATATTCACTTAAATTATAATTATGTCTCTTTTCAGTCGCAACATATTTGGATTTTACTTAAATTTTCATATTTTCTCTGATGAAACTTGTAATTTAATATCCTGCTCTATCCTGCTATTTTATACATTTAGTTCCTAAAAGGAACATTTATATCCCTAACTAATCATTTGTTCACCATTAAAATTTACTTAACCAATTATGAACTGAAAATCTCAAAATTTTATTTGTGCAACTAAAGGGTTAAATGAATGCGCATATCAAAAGTATTTAATGAGAGCCTTTCAATGATGATATAATTTACGATGAAAAATGTCCAAAATATTCAAATATTCAAACTTTAATAAAATACTATTTAAAATAAAATCGTTGAAAATTTTAAATAAATTTTAAATTAGTTTTTGTTTAATATGTAGTAGACGTCGTTTTTCTATCATATGTTAAAATTATGTATACTGTCGAATGAAAATCATATTTTTCGAGGTATGGTTGCGCTCATGTAAATTATATATTTAAACCGAAATATTTTGTGAATTCCCAGGAAAAAACTTAGAACATGTTCTAAAATCATTAGTTCTAGAACTGGTGTAATCAGAACAACTTCAGATTCTTTAATAACATCCTCAGAACTTGTGGTATCACAACCAATTCTGACACCCATGGTCTAGAATCTATTTGTAGTTCTAAATTAGTTTTAAATAATGTTTTATAGAATTAGTTCTTAAGAAGTAATTCTGTATGACTTCTGAGAATAAATTAATGATTCTCGAATGACTTCCTAGAACTGTTTAAAAAAAACTTGTGTACAAATTTCACAAATTTCATTAGAATAAACAATTAAAATACTTGTTCTGAACTAGTTCTAGAATAGTTCCATAGAATGAGTGTTGGCTAGCTAACACTTCCTCAGAACTAGTTTTGGAGATGACAATTTAAAACAAAAATCATTAGTCGTAACGCCAAAGTCGAACAAGTACAGGCTATTTTCACAGGTTCTGGAACTAGTTGTAGAACTAATACAATTTTTCCTGAGTTACCTTAAAACATATCAAACTTCAATACAAATCAAGGCATTGTAATGTACATACATATATGTCACTAATATTCAAAGCATCGATTATTAGCAACTTGGAAAGAAAGATTTTATGAATTCATGAGTATATAAATTCGTCACTCAAAATTAAAACGTGAGTATTTTGTCAGTTAAAGTTTCATTCTAATGTTTTTTATCTGCCGTTAAGACCAGGGGAAATGGTGGCACTCAAACAAAGAAAACAATTATAGAACGAATAAATTATATACTTCTAGAACAAAAGCCCTAAAATTTTAGAGGAATAGCTTTCACATCAATCTCCAATCTTAAAATTGAAACGGAATGGATAGGACCATGGTAAATGGTATCCCTTATTCCACGAAAATATTAAATACCATATATCTTAAGAGTCAATAAAGCAAAAGTCTAATTATTTTGTAAATTGGAACGGATAGAATCAAGGTACTTGGTACTTTTCATACAAAGCAAATATTCTTAATAGCATATCTAAAAGAACACTAAAACTATTTGGTGAGATCCCTTAAATTTTGGGGAAATATCATAGTAATAGATTGACAATTATGATGAATTAAAAAGTAGGAGGGATAGGGCCAGATTTAAGTGTAGCCCCAATATAAAACAAATATTAATTTTGTATATCTAAAATAGTTATTTTATGCAAGTTTTGAAAACAGATAATATTTTCTTATTCTCCTTCTTTTAGCTCTTCCCGATCAAGGACCTCCCAAAATCAGTGGTGGCCGTCCACGTTATCAAATCGGTGATTGGGTGCGTATAAATTGTACTGCTGGTCGTTCAAAACCAGCTGTTCAATTGTCTTGGTTTGTAAATGGCGAAGCAGCTGAACCACATACGTTACGTAAATATGATACAATTATATCAGGCCGTGAAGGTTTAGAGACTTCGGTTTTGGGTTTACAGTTTCGTGTTGAGCAGCATCATTTTCGTAATGGTGATATGAAATTGAAGGTAAGTAGATAGTATAAAAAAACAAAAATAAGTCATTTAACTAAGTTTATGAAAATAAACATTTTATCATATTTGTAATGCTTGATTAAAATTCATATTAATAGTCACTATTTTTGAGGTCTAAATTCAATATCCCTCCCCTCTATTTTTACTTTCAGTGTGTCGCCTCATTATCCACATTCTATTGGCGCAGTAATGAAGAATCCGTCGAAGGCGATCGACCACAAAAGGCACCCGTCCTAGAGTCACGCGAGACCGTGTATGCCAGTAATTCTCGTGCTGATCCCGTACAAGGTATGTCATTGCGGGAAAGTTTTGTTACCAAAATTTTATCGTTTTTCATTCAACCAAATGCAGCCAATAAAACGGATTCATCTGTCAGTATAAAACCCATCACAATTATATTACTGATAGCAATGGCTTTAATAACAACAACAGGTTGTTTAGAACAATTCTATTTAAACAATATTTTACGTATTACAAATAAGCAAACAAGACAACATACTAGTAGTAGCCATAATAGCCATGATGATGTTGAAGAGGATTGTGATTGTGTTACGAAAGAATTAAATTTGAAGGATGAAAATAAAATGCAAAGTAAGGAAAATATATTAAGAAAAACCTCTTGTACAAACAACAAAAAAGATGAAGAAAGAAAACAGAGAAAATATATAAGTAATAAGAAAATGTTGAATTTTAATAAGGAAATGTCAAGTCTGCCAATAATATTGAAAGCAACAAAAACTAAAACAGTTAAAGAAACACAAATCACATCAATATGTGCAACAGCACTACAACTCAATATAACTTTAGAGACATCCGTTTCCTTAAGAACAACAAAAACGTCCTCAACATCATCAACAACATCCTGCTCCTCCTGCGTTTTGTCAACAACAAAACCCAACGTAAAGAGTTTAAAATCAAGGTAGCTATTTAATTAAATGGATTTTCTTGAATCTTATGTTCTTTCCATTTATAATTTTTCTATTATAAAAGTAAATGCTTTTTTATAAAAAAAACACAAAACAAAGTTAAGTACATTAGATTTTTAGTTCCTTATAATTTTTTTTATCTAATGAAAAAAAAGTGAAAGAAAAAAGTAAAAAAAAAAACCAAAAAAAAAAAAAAAAAAATCTAAAAAAATATTTACATTTTTATTAAAATCTTAAGTTTCTTAAGTATTTCGAGAAATCTCGTGGATACAAAAGAATTTTAAAAACAAATGTATATAGTCCTCGTTAAAATTTAAGAGTTTTAAATATAAATTACACAAAAGCCATATTAATTAATTAATATATTAAATAAAAATAAATGAAATGAAATAAAGTAAACTATTGTTTCTATTTCTTTTCATTTTTTTTAAATCAAAATGTTGTAACTTTAAGCGTAATTGAATGTGTTTATGTAATAAATTTACAAATTATGCTCGTAAAATGGTCGAAGATTTTGTCTCAACTTCTTATTAGTCCTTTAAGTAAAGTCAAAATCTATTAGCATTGTAAGTAAATTTTAGGTAGTCTGATAAATTAATAAATTAAAAGAAATATGAAATTTTTAAATAAAGTTCTTAGGCAGGGGTTTAACGGAAATGTTAAGTAATATTTTGAAATTTTTTTTTTGCAACGTGAGAAACTACGAAAATATGGCAGCAGTTTTAAAAAATTTTAATTTTTTTTTACTAATTTCAAAATCAGTAGAGTTTTGTAATTTAATTACTAATCTTTTTTATCTTTAATTTAATTCGGAAGCAAAAGGAGCTTTAGAAAAAGCTTTAATAATATTTTTTAAACTTTTTAGAGCTTTAAGCTAATTGACTTATTTCTGAATCAGTTGAAGTATTATAAAAGCTTCAATAATATACATTTTTGGTTTGAAAAATATTTGTTGAAGAAAGTTGTGAGAGAAATGTATATAGAAAGTCCTATTTGAATATTTGAATAATTTCAAAGCAATTTAAACTAATTATTGAAAATAATATGAAATGCTTTTAATTCAATATATTGCAAAATGTTTAAGCCCAACTCAGAAAGCTGTAAAAAATGCCTTGAAAGATTAAAAAACTGATCAAAAATAAAATAAAAGAACTTGAAAGCCTTAAAAGTATTCACATATTAAAAATTAACAGCCATATTCAGAAAAAATAATGTATAAAAATAAAATAATTATGGACATTTGAAAAAAAAATTAATTTGTAAGCAACCCTTAGAAACATACTGCATAACCTCAAGCAATATGAATGTATGTATGTGACACACGTATAGAAAAGCTCTCTCAATTTTACTAATACATACTTTTTGCAGTATCTTATGCAGTATCTATTATGTCTATGTGCTTCACGTCTCACTCATATTTTTATTTTTAAAAATTTCGTTTATAATTCAGAAAAATTTAGAAAAAAAGAACAAAACTATAAGGAAATAAATTGGTAAAAACTTTGAGGTATTTACGTATGTAATATACTTATACTAAATTTGTCTGGAGCGAAAGTCTAGAGTAAAAGGAACCGGTTTAAAACTAGACACGTGACAGGTTCTCAGAGCTAGTTCCAGAACTTTATATGGGAAGAACCTGTCACTTTTACATGAGGTTGTCATTGGAGGTGGCTAATTAGCCCCATGGGATAGGTCACAGTACTGGTCCTAGAGGATAAGTTCAGTGTCGTTTAATATAACAAAAATTTCGGTAATTGCTTACTTTTTAAAATTTTTTCTATTCCTTTCATTAAATTTGTGTTACTGTTACTGTTTTCGTTAATGTCGATGGCGTTACCCCGAATCGAACACGTGCTCATCTAACGTATATTGTTTTATAGTATTCAACGTTAACCATTCTGCCACTGACTGTTATTTCGTGGGAGTTGCTAATTACATTCTTAACAAGCAAGTTATGAATTGACACTTAACTGATAGATAGTGTGTGTATTTATGTCAATTGGTTCTCAATTGGAACTTTGATGACGAGTTGGTTTTCAATTGGTACTAGATTGGTGCTAAGGGAGCGATTCATTACTGCAATTACCACAAATTTTCCGCAGGGAAGCTTAAAAAGCTCTTTTTGCTAAAATAAATCAAAGTTAAAGGAAAACAAATAAATTTATGTTTAGCAAAACTTTTAAGCAAATTTTAATAGAAAAATTATTTAAAAAATTATATACAAAAAAGCTTTTAGGTTTTTTTTTATTTTTTGGTTTAACTGGGGAAAAGTAGTAAAATTCATAAATTGTATGAACTGTTGAAGTTATTATTTTTTAAGATTTAATTTTTTTCATTCTTTATAATAATACCTTTGTTAAAGACCTAAAAACAACAATATGAATAAAAACTTAAAAAGCTTTTAAACTGATAAAATCCAAGAAAACTTTAAAGCTTTACAGAAATCAAACATATTAAAATTTAAATGTGAAAAGCTAAAGTTTTAATTAAAGTAATTTTAGAAAAGCTCTTGGAAAATATACTTTGACTCAATTTTCAAGCAAAACTTTATTAAAATTTTTCCTTTAACAATACTAAACTTTCTTTAAAATTATTTAAGTAAAAGCTGGTGAGAATTAGTTTAAAAATTAGCAAACTAATTTTTTAATTTTTCAAAAATTATTATTATTTCTATTTTTTTATATATATTAATGATATCTAAATTTTCCTTTTTTATTAAGCTGCCATATTTTTAAAAACTTTAAAATTTATTCATAAAATTTTCAACATATTTCCTTAACAAATTGTGTATTATAGTATTTTCTTAACAAAACAAAAATAATTAAATAAATAAAAATCAAAACAAACACTTAAAAGTATAAAACTATTTTGTCTCTATTGTGTTATAAATCTTCATATATATAAGTAAAAAAATCTAGGTTAGATTAATGATAAATAAAAAATAAAATAAAACAGCAAAATATATAAAAAAAAGAAAAGTCTTAAATTATTAACAAAAACATATCGTAAAATTTAATAAATTTGCCAAAGTTTTTTTATTTTATTTTACTTAAGGAAAATAAAAACAAATTAAATTTATAACAAAAAAATTAAATATTTATATTGCAAATTATCGAATATAAAATGAAACTATTTTGCATTTAGCTTAATACAAAAAAAAAAAATTAAAAAATAAATAAATAATTTTTTTTTTAAACAATTTTTTTTAAATAATTTTAGTTTTTTAAAGCCATATTAACTAAAAAATGTTTTATTTTTTTAATAAAAAAAAAAAAAACATTAAATCTTTATGTAAATGAATTGTTTTGTAAAATGATTATTTTTTTTAAACATTTTATTATCTATAATAAAAAAATTATTTATCAGCTACTAAAACATTCCATATATTTTGCTATAAAAAAAGAAATTTCAAAAAAAAAAAAAATAACAATTCAAACGTTTTTCAAAGAAGTTTTTATTTATTTAATCAACAATTTAAATTAAAATAATAAATTTGGTAATAATTTTTTTTCCTTTTTTAAGGGAAATAATTACTTATTTTTCTTTCAGTGTTATTTATAGCAGAATATGTGATTTTATACTTTTGTTTGTATGTATATGCATGTATTTGTTTAAATTTTCTTTTTTTTATAATAAATTTAATTTGTAAATTTTTTTATAAACATTATTAAATATTTATTATTAAGCTTTTGTAAATTTAAAATTATCACAAAAAAATAAGTAGGAAGAGTTTTTTTTTTTTTGGAAGATTTTAAAATAAATTTAACTTTTTAAAGAATGAAATTAAAAGAATTTCATAGTAAATAAATGTTAATTATAATGTTAAAATTATTTAAGTGATTAATATATAAGCTGTGTAAATTATAAATTTGAAAAAATAAAAAAAAAAAAATAATAAAAAATTAACTAAAAATATGTTTTGTTTTCTTCTTATTCCCTTTGATTTGCCAGAAACATTCAACTTCGAAGTATTTTGAAAGACGCACTTCGCTTTATTAAACGGCACAAAGAGATAATTTATTTTTGTGATGTTTTTATTGTCCTTTGGAAAAACTTGAACTCAATAAAACCTAACTCTTTGTAGGTGTTTGTACAATTTTCTACAGAACTAATCTAAAATTTTTGTTAGCTTCAGAATATGTAAAATAACTTTTTCGTTTTTATTCAGTTAACATCAAATAAATGATCAAAAATAAAGGATCCATAAAATAAATAATTTTTTTCCTCTATGTCAATGATCTGACATTTATGGATTCCCCTAAAAATATTTATTTAAATTTTTTGTTTTAAAAATAATGAGAACTTTTTCGTTGGTGGCCAATCAAACGATAGGATGTAATCCTAGTTTAGAGTTATTAAATGTTTTACATCTCGATTGCTTACTATTGTGAAATCATGGGGTATCGGCGTTCAATCTCATACAGATTTTGTAGTTTTTAAGTCTGCTTTGTTCTTATTGGAAAAGCAAAACCCTTTGAATAGTTCTCTTAGGGAAAAATAAAGTTCAGCACTACAATCGATACAATTCTGCTGATTGTCCAAGCCATCAAACCAACATCAAAATGATGAGTTATGCTGACTAAACATATTTTCATAAAAGATCAAAATAATTTTCTCAATAATATTTCAATTAATTTAGAAACTTTTCAAAAATTAATTTAATTTAAAAATCTTCCAGAAAAAAACTTCCTAACATGTATAGCTACATTTAACTTAAGACTTTTTTAACACATACAAAAAAAGTACTAAAACAAAATTTCTTTAAGAAAAAAAAATTGCCAATTGGTCTTTTATATGTCTGTAAGATTTAAGAAACACAACATAACAACAAAATTGCCATTTTATTAACATAAAATAAACAATTTGTTTAACAATTTTATTTTTTAATAAAAATTGAAAATATAATAAGAAATCTACGTATCAATAAAACAACACAATTGATACAACAATGCAAACAACCTAAATAATTTTTTAATTGTATTATAAATAATAAAAATTAAAAAATAAAATGTAAAAATTAAAATAAAAATAAAAAAAAAATTAAAACCTTAATAATTTAATAATAAAGTGACAACATTTAAGAAAAAATTACCTGTATTTAGCTCTGTAAGTGTATATTTGTTAAATATTTTAAATTATAATAATAAAAAAACAAACATTTAATAAAACAAAAACCAAACATGCCATAAAACCACAGAAATTAATCTTAGAAACAAACGTCTTTCATAAACAGCCATACGAATAAAATACATAATTTAAATACTTAAATTAAAACAAACAAATAAACAAATCTCTTTTTTATTAATAATAAATATTTAATATAAAAATAAAAACTAACACACACACACTCTCACACACAAATAACAAACACATAAAGTAATTAAACAATAATAATGTAAATATTTAATTTAACAAATTAATTAAAATATATTTAATATAATAAAATATAATATAAAAAAAATCGTAAAACAAATCAATAAAATCAAAATAAATTAAGCAGAAAAAGCTTGATTATTATTAAAGAAAAAAAACTAAAATTAAACTTAAATTATATAACTTAAAAAAAGAAAAAGAAAACTTTAATGTAAAACATCAAACACAAAATTAAACTAAAGAAAAAAAAAACTGAAAAATTTAATCAAAAATAAAACAAAAATTTACTAAATAAATATTTGTTTCATGAAAAATCAAGAAAAAAAAAACAAAATATTTTATTTCTTAAGGCTTTATTTTATTTATGCATTTGGGCTTAAGAAATTTGCATGTATAGCAAGAGAGATGGTAAGTGGAAGGGGGGAAGATATCATCAATATATAAGAAAATAGAACTAAAATAAAATTTCTTTAAATTATAAAGTTTATTAAAAATTAAAGACTTGAAAGAAATTTGGAAAATATTTAATTTATAATTTGCTATTTCTATAATGGTCTAGAAAATTTTAATTATATTTGTTGTTATAGAACATAATATTATATTCCAGAAAATCATTTCACAAGGCATCAAATTTTGATCTTCATTTAATTCAAAGGTACAGGGTTATTCCAATTTAAATATTCCATAGTAGCTATAAAAAAACGTAACAAATCTCCTGACTATTTCAAACTTTAAATGTTTCATAACAAAAAAAAAACAAGAGAAAAAGATATAGTCGGTCAAGCCCGACCATTTGATGCCCTACACCATATATGTTCCAAAGTCAGGGAAGGAGCCAATTATGGACCTATACTTGTATGAAGTGTAAAATAAAAAATATTGATACAGAATATCACGTTGATAGTAAGATTCATATGTATTTATGCACTTTTTTGGTGATTCCCGAAGTTGGGTCTTATATGGGAGCTATGGTCAATTATGAACCGATCTTCATGAAATTTTTCACTGTTATTTATACTTATATAAAGTTATATGTATTGAATATTAAGCTTTTTTGGGATTTATGTATGTTGAAGTGATATTCGAAACAGAGGCTTATATGGAAGGTATGGTAAATTATGAACCGATCTTCAAGAATTTTGGCACACTAATTTATGCCTACATAGAACTTATTTGTGTTAAATTCCATTAATATATTTAAATGTTTAAGGTAATTTTAAGTGTTAAAACTCTATTTCGGGAGAATTTTTGTACGGGGGCTAGGTGAAATAATAGGCTGATCATTATCAAAATCAATTGGCTTCGTCATTGTGACCACATTTCATTAAAATTGCTACCTGTATTTGGGCAGAAGCTTTACATGGACAGCCATCCTGGGACATAGTTAAAGTGAAAGTGATTCTGAATGCACAAACACATAATATCCCAACCACATATGGTGGTATAGGTTATAAAAACAATTTGTGCTGTGAATTAAAGGATCCGAATATTAACAATATCACATCATTATACTGCTAAAAGTGTAAACATTTACCCACACCAAGAGCAAAATCGACAACATACGTTTTGAAAATGATACCATTCAGTATCAATAATGAAAAGTGTAATTTAAAATATTAACAAAAATCTATACAAAATTATCATTAAGTTGATACCATTTTAGTATCAAATTATAAAATTCAATTACATTTTTTATTAACTCTTTAACGAACGGTATCAAAAAAACAATACAGTAAATTACCTACTTAACCACAACCTTTTTTTACAGATTTTTTAAAAATTATAGTCTAAAATATTTGAGATTTTAAAAACTTTCAATGTAATTAAGGTAGAGCTTAATCTTGAAAATAAATAATTATTAGGATTTATTATATTTTAATTATTTTAAAAACAGAATTTGAAAGTCCTGTTGTAATTTGATGGTTGCAATTTGATGTACCCGAAATAGTCAATGTTTTTCGAGAGGTACTTTCACGTTTTCATATGGAAGTGCTTGGATTACTGCGTAAACTTAGTTTTTTGTCATTTTAAATGACCAAATCGAAGGAATATTAAAAATAAATTTATTACAAAAATTTTATGGACTTTTTGAAAATTATTCAAAAATTGCACTCTTGGTTTTTGTATTTTTATAAAGAAAATTGCAATATAAACAAATATTGGATATATAGATATAAGCGTTGCGATAAATAAAATTGATTGGGATCAAAATGGGACACTTTTGTCAAAAGAAATTTCGCTATTACACTTCGTGTGGACAGCATGTAATTAACTATTATTGGCATAACAAGTAGGTACTTGTTCTGCTTAGTAAAAATTCGGAGGCACATCCAAAAATAAATATTTTATGGGCCAAAAAAAGGATCACAATATTAAAAATAATTTCTATGTAATAACTCTAACGAAATATATTTTCAATCTATATATGAAGAAGAAACTTAGCTTCCATCACAAATTAAAAAAAAAAAAATAATTATAAAAAAATGTGATTTTTATTGAAAAGAAATCTTTTTGAAATTTTGCTAGGAAAGTGCTATTCAAACATTGAAAATATCAAAAATTTTATTTGAATAACTTAGTAGGTTTTGATATTATGTGAAATTTTGACCAGAATTTTTGCATAAACATTTAGTTTGTAAAAATTTGTTTATGTTCAACTTTAAACCATAATTTTCGCACCCTCACTTGAAATGATTAACGCGAACTGATTCTACATGCATTACAGACACTTTATATGTATACAAAAGAATTTTAATGTGCCATAAAAAAATATTTTTTTGAAGGGCTAAAATCAAAAAATTCTTATAATTAAATATCTCTATTTTTATATATTTTTTCCCTTTTTCAATTTTTAAAAATTCTCGAATTTTCTTCACGAATAATATATTTAAAAGCTTTTAACGGATTTCAATTATTTAACTTGCATATTTAAAAATTATATGTTCACAATAAATGTAGCAATTCAAAAATAATATTATTATTCAAAATTGCATTCATAATGTAAATGCAATTTTAGAATGCCTTTTTCGAAAAATTTCTACTTTTTCAATTTATTTTTCCTCTAATATAAAAAAAAAAATTATTATGTTTTTAAAAAATATCAATATAAATTATTTTGGTACAAAATGGTAAA
>MINK01007455.1:0-17341 GCA_001735545.1 Phormia regina
ATATATATATATATATATATATATATATATATATATATATATATATATATACATATTTACGATTATTATTTTTTTTGTAATTTAGCGATTTTTTTAATAATAATAAGATTTACTTTTTTGCGTTTTTTAAAGTAACATTTTTTGTTGTACAATTTCAATTATCATCATTCTATATATTTATAATAAAAAAATTATGTTCAGTATATTGGGATTTTATATCCTGTGTAAAACGAAGAAATAATTTTATATACATCTTCCTCCTGGTCAAAATCTAAAACGATTTAAGCGCCCATTACCCCTTTTTGAAATTAGTGAAGGTTTAGAGAGGGATAATATAAGGTAACAAAAATGTTTGTGAGTTATGTTTGGTATGGAAAATTAGCAAATTGAGGAATGAAAAATTTATAGATTATGTTTCATCGATTTTAAGATTATAATTTTTATTATTTTATCGTGTAATATTCTGAAATTTGGATTATTAAAAGGTACAAAAAAAAAAATCAACATATATTTTTTAATCATCATAGTTATTTAATTTTTCATTAAAATTTAACAAATATATTCAAATAAAACTGAAATAATAATAAAATTTTAGTATGATTTTATTTTTCATTTAAATTGTTAATTTATTCCATCATCCACTTAATTGATTTAATTAATTTTTTAATTGGAAATTTTTTTCTTATTTCATTTTTTTTTTACAGTTTTTAATAATTAATATAATCATTTTCGTAGAGGTGCAAATTAAATTTACGAACATGTTTGATGATAGATTTTATTTCTTGCTTTTATCTATGTATATTAATATGCCTCACAAAGAAGAAGTTGCAAATGTACCCCTCTAGAAACTAATATTAGTTCTATAAGTTACTTTTTAAAAAATCTAAAGCCATATTGCATCTTGGAAAAAAGCAACGTAAATGTATCGACAATTAAATAAACCCAAATAAATGAAATATGCGATTGCACAGAAAAAATCATCTAACTATAACTTCAAGTTATACCGTACGATCAAGAATCGCTCTCTGATTTTTGGATGTCCGCCTGTCTTTTAAAAATATTTGGATGCCAAACAAAGATTCTAAGGCATATAGTTCATTATTCATTTCAGATACACTTTATTAATAAGTACTACGTCTTCAATCCAATTTTTTTTAAATCGAATCTTATTCTCGCGATTTGTAAAATTAAAGTGATTATATCTTACAAAAAGAAGCTTATCTCAGAAACGAATTATGAGATTTTCTAAAAAAAAAAAAAAAATCACAAATTTTGAAATAAAATACATAAAATTTTACTTTAATTGCAAAATTTTTTAACAAAACTATTATGTATATTTTCTAGCTGATATAATTGTTGAATATATAGAAAAAATTTAAATCAATATCTTTTACAAAACTGAAACTATGCTACTCCAAAGTTAAATAATTCACGGAACACTAAAAATACTATTCCAATTATTTTAACCAATTTTCGAATAATACCCAAAATCTTTTGAAAAAAACGGAGCTAAAAATTTTCACAAATCGTACTATTTTCGGGCTCGTAAAAAAATTATCGTTTGTGCGCAATACTCCACCTGGGGTACATTTGCCAAACTGCTAGTGGTCCGATTTAAATTATCCTACAGGAACGTTGTAATTAGATAACGATGATCTTGCTATCTGTAGATCGTTTACTGTATATAAAGACTCCCCAGTGCTAATTGAATTTAAATAAAAATCATTTAGTGATTTTTCCCATGTATAGATTTTCGGTCGCCATTTTTAATTCAGTTTTGATTTTTTTTACATAAACATATTAATTTATGAATGTTTTTTTTTCCAAATGCTGCATTAATATAAAGTAAAAAACCATCATATATAGGAAAACGATTCCCATTACTTGGTGAATCTACCCCTTAATATGGGTTTGTTTGACGTTTTTGGTCAATTCGCAAATTCAGTATAAAAACTAACTTAACATGAAGATAGTTATCATTAAAAAAGGCTTAAATAGAAGCCAAAATATCAAGGTTTTTATTACTAATGTAAGTTTATTGATATCGTGAATCGTTTTGAAGATATAACATTTCTCCAATGTTTTATTAATATCGTAGGTACCGCAAAGAAAAAACTTTTTTGGAACTCCCTAATTTTTTCGAGCTTTTGCAAAAATCTGATTACTTTTTTTTTTTTGTTATTTATGGAAAAATATTATATCATTTTTTTCCTTCCTTTTTTTTGACAATTTTTGTTATTGTTGTCTGCTATATATCTATTATGAATGACTTGGTAAATATATCAATCACAACTTTAACTACAAAAATGTTGTCTATTATGAATTCATAAAAACTGTTTGACTTATTTATTTATTTATTTTTCTTCCAGCCAAAATCAAGTACACAAAAAAGAAAAGAAAAAATATGAAATTTATATAAAATAAAATAAAACGTAAGAAGTTTAAAAAGTTCTTTTTAAATCTTTTTACGTGATCATTTTACGCCAAACAGATTATAGAGTATTAAATTTATATACTTATGATGGTTTTGTGTTTAATAAAAAGAAAAGAGATTATTGAAAATTTCTTGATAGAAAATTAATAATTTAAATAGTAAATAATTAAAAACAAGTCATTTGAAAACAACTTGTTATAATTTTAAATCACATTTCCCGGAAGAAAGTTTACTTTTGATGTGCATGTGTATTAGGAAATGGTTGTTGTTTTTAAATGAGAAAACAAAAAAATTAATAATAAAAATTAAAAAGTATTACATTTAAAATTTTGCTTTCATTTTATAATTATAATAAATATTTAATTATTTTAATAACCTTAATGTCTTTTAATTATATTAGAAAATAAATACCTTAAATATTTTTCAATATGTTTACATGTGACCTTTAACCGTATACCACTTTAAATTTAGTTTTGTTGTGGCAAATAAATATAATCACACTTACACAGTTGTGTAAATGTGTTTTATAATTTATAAAAGTTTTATACCCCAAACCACTATAGATGTTTGTGGTATTATTGGTATTAGGGATTTGTGTAGATGTTTTTTAACTCAAGGAAAAAGTAACAAGAAAGCTATGACTGAGTACATAATTTCCTACAGCGTTGTGTAGAAATGTGTTTGAATTTTCTGAAACTGAATATATAAAACAATTAAGAAAAATATATTCAATTAAGATCGACCATATGATAACCTACGCCATGGTTTATGAGTAAAAAAAAAAAAAATCGGGAATGGAACTTATATTTGAGCTGTGGCCAATTGCGGACCAATACATTTACTAAATGTAAAATAAAATATATAAATGCTATGATACTAACATTTATAGGATGTTATGGACCGAATTTCATAAAATTATTTATATATACAACTTATTTGTGTTATAGAAATATGAAGCCAATTTTTTTGAAAAAAACCTAAAGATTAACAAGATAATAAATAATATATAATTAATTAAACCGATAACTACAGATATTAGTCCGTTAAACACAGTGAACTAGTGTGTCACAAGACAACTGAAAATCTAAGAATCGAATATTTAGAAAAACGACAGAAAAAAGTATAGTCGATCAAGACCGATCAGATGATACCCTACACCATTAGCTATGTGTACCAAAATTCGGGAATTAGCAAAGTATGGACCTATACTTGTATTAAGTGGGAAATAAAAACATACTATTGCAGGCTGTTACGTCGATACTAAAATTCACATGTATATATGCACTTTTTGTGTGATTCCCCAAATTGGTTCTTATATGGGAGCTATGGTCAATTATGGACCGATCTTGATGAAATTTGACACATACATTTATGCATACATAAAACTTATTTGTGTTAAATTTCACTAAAATATTTCAATTTTTAAGGTATGTTTGAATGTTGTATATATATTCCGGGAGAACATTTGTATGGGGACTAGGTGAAATAATGGGCCGATCATGATCAACCATACGGACGGACATCGTTAAATCGACTCAAAAAGTGATTCTGAGTCGAACGGTATAGTTACAATATTTTCACAAACACATAATACCCCAACCACCTTTGGTGGTGTAGGGTATAATTAGGAGTAAAAAAAACTGGGATAAAACCGGCTAAAACTGAGATAAACATTTATTTTGATCTGAATATATCTTAAATTAAAAGAGACCTATGCTTATTTTTTTAGAAATTCCAAATGACTATCTATATATAAAATGTCGTTTGTTTCATATAATTAATGTATTTTTACGATTTTTGAAAAAAAAGTAAAATACTTACATACCCGAAATGTAGACTTTAAAGTATCCTGTACTCCTACAAATTAACTCAAAAACACCTCAGCATTTGCCATGTGAAATTATATTAAGCTCTTCATAAGTTACATAATTAATACAAATAATAGTGTTTGGGAACCACTGTGAAAGCTATATATATATTATACTTATCTCATATCATTATCGACAGACTACAACATGATATTTCTTAAAGTTGACATTTTTTCTCTACAACTCTTGCATATATTTCATTTTGATCTGAGCAGTAATTGAGTAGATACAGATATATTACCAAAAATTTTGCGTTTAGTTCCACTATGCTGCGTATTATGTCTAATTAAAAGTTTTTATTTTTTGTCCATTTCAGTTTTAAAAATGTAATTTTTTTATACAATAAAGTTATTATGGTTAAGCAAATGCTTTGGATATTATTAATTAGCATCAGATTTAATTATATTTTAGCAAAACTTTGAAATAATAGGACAATAGAAGTTTATCTTTTATATGGAAAATAATTCTAAAATTTGCTAAAATAAATTAGGTTGTAGTATACATCACATTAAGAAAAGATTTTGGATTTGGATGAAAGGATGAAATTAATTTAAATTTTTATTTAGCTTTTTTTTTTATTTTATTGCAACAGAAAAAAGAAAAATAATTAAACAAAATCATAGTGGAAATACGTAAAACGTTTTTCTCCATAATATAATTGTTTTTTAAATGACTTTAAGATTTCAATAGAAATACATTAAAACACCTAAATATATATCGTCCATTGAATGAGGGATTTATAAAAAAATGGTATTTTTTCTAATGGGTATCTTTCGGTTTCTATTTTTATTTTTCTGAAAAGTAAAAAAAAAAAAAAAACGAAAAAGTATGCAACTATAAACTTCAATATATTCAAAAGTTTGTAACGGATTTAATGCTTTAAATTGAATATTTAAGTCAATAAATGAATCAAATGCAATTTTAGAATGCTTTTTTGAAAAATGTTTACCATTTTGATTTTAATTTTCTTTTAATATAATAAAAATTAATATATTTTCTATAAAATGCAAAAACAATTGTTCGGGGAAAACTTAAAATTTTGAATATTTTTATATTTTATTAGTAATATAAAGTATATAAGTATTTTGAATTTGTTTAAAAGTTCTTAATAATTATTTCCAATAAAAAGTGATAAAAAATTTATTTTTGGCGAGTGAATTCAGGCGAGTGAATTCACAGAAAAAAAATATCAAAATGAAATAAATTTTATTATGATTTTATTTCCTATGCAAATTTTTAATTCATTTAATTATCTACTTGATTGTTTTAATTAAATTATTAATTGGAACTATTTTTTTTTTGTTTTGCATTTTTTATTGTTTTTAGTAATTAATACAATCATTTCGGTGAGATGTGCAAATTCGGAGCAAGTTTTTAATTGAATGAATTATTTTCATATATATATATTTTTTTTAATTGGTGATTTTTATCTATCTGTGTTGTAAGAAAATTTAAATTTCAAAAATTTTAAAATATTTTTAATACTATAATAGAATTGTTATTGTTTTAAGAGATGTACTTCAAAAGTAATAAACCGGAAGTATAAAAGAAAAACATCCTATCAATGTTAACTCCTTTTCAACACAATTACTCTCTTCCAAGGCCAACACATTTTTAAATGAATGAGGTTTTGTTTTTAGCAGTTTTTGAGTTTCTTTTTTTGCTGGGCAATTATGATGAAAATGGTTATGAAAATATTTGTTTCATTTTATCTTATTCATTTGATTTTTATTTAATTCATTATCTTTTATATTGAAAAATGTTAAGATTTTTGAATTTATAAAGATTAACATTTTAATTAATTTAAAACTATTAAGTAAAAATTAAACTATTTTAATGACTAAGTCAATATTTGTTGAAAGCAACTGAGGACACTTTCAAAGTAAGTGGCTCATATAAATCCAATATTTGTGTCAAAAGAATTCTAAGAATATATGCCGTATAATTTTAATTTCATATAAACATTAACGTTGTAACATAGAAAATCTTAAGAAAATAACCCTTTTGAATTCTTTACACTTTAATGTTTACTTTTAAATATAATCACCCTGTAGCTGTAATTTTAAAACGCAAAAAATAAAATCTACATAACCCTGAAACTAGATCTCTTGCATTGCATAGACTAATTGCAAATAGAAATGGTAATAAGCAGGGAAACCAAAATATGCAACTGCAAGTTTTTTCCTGGACGATGAATGAAGTCATTGATCAAATATTTATCTGTTTCGTGACAAATAAATTGTCAATTAAATCTCAATTATTTTTATAAAAAAAAAATAATAAAATAATGAATTCCAAAAAAAATGTTCGACTCATCAAAAAAATATTAAAATAACAATAAATAAACTGACAAAATGTTATCACGTAAGTTCCATATTTTTCATCCTTGAAGTGCTTCACGCAAAAGGTTGACGTACTAATTTAGCTAAGTTACATATAAATGCATGAATTTTACTGCAGCTGTCAGTTGCAGTTGAAGCGAAAGAAAGAAATGCACTTGATACGTCGATGAAATTTTAACAGATGCTCTAAATTATAGATCAAATCGGGAATCAATATGATAATTTTGATAAAAAATTATAAGTAATAGTTGTAATAATATGTAATAAGTGCATATCATTTCATTTTTAAAGCATATTAATTCGCTTTTTATTGCATATTTAATGCGCTAAAACCCATTTTCTTCGAGCATATTGTGGTTTTCCTGGTAGATGTTGAAAACACTGAACTGATTTTATTGAAACTTGAGACATCGATAGAAGAGGAGTTAAGAATTTTGTTAATACGGACGGCGTTACAGTGGGTCAAATGTTAATACCAAGAGAGTAAAATACATATCATTTTTTTTCTGTAACTTTTTTTTTAGTATATTTTTGTAAAGTTTGCAAATTGCAAAAATTATTTTGTTTAAACGCAAAAAAAAAAAAGAATATTAATAATTAAATATTAAGTTTTCTGACTGCCGCCCCTTATTTTGACAAAGTGATCATGATTTGGCTTAATTTATGTAAAAAAAAGTTTGCATATTTTTTGTCTTAACTTTTCTTTTGACAAATAACATTCTGTGGTCAATAATATAACGCTTCAGTTGTTTTTGCCTCACTTTTTTTTTGAGTGATTACTTTATTAATTTCATTCTCCCTCTCTCTTTTTTTTCAATTTGGTTACATTTCAAATACCTCTTTCATTTTCTTAATATTGCAATAATTACTGTATATCTGTTACCATAGAAATAATTTGAAAAGGCACAAAGTTTTCTCTATGGTTCGTTTTATTTTATTTTTTTTTTTTACTGGAAGAAAAACTTGTATTCAATCAGATTTTAATTTTATTTTTACTGAAAAAACTTGTATTCAATCAGATTTTAATATATATATTAAACAAAATATTTGAAACTGAGATTTTAAACTTTTGCATTTATTTCACATATATATCTATAGGAGAGACTCTATTCGATATATGCTGGTTATTATTAATGGTGTTCATAAAAAGGAGAAAATGCATATAATAAAAAAGCTAAGAAAAGATTCTTATAGAATACTATTTTCTGTTAAACATTGTAATTTATTTATATATTAGGGTTATACCGTTTGTATAGTACAAAGATAAGATTTTAATTTTCCCAGCTGAAACGAAAATTTATTTCATTCTGAAATAACGTTTAGCATAATTTTCATACTGATATTATATAATATTATTGCTTTATGAGCGGCATCAAAATTAATATAATACGGATTTTAATTCTTATTCTATATCATTAAAAAGCTTTAATCCGCAATATTGTTGATTTTGAAAAAATTTTAATTGAAATTAAATTTGAAGAGAAGATTATGGCTTTTAAAATAAATAAAATTGTTTTAGTTTACTATATATGTAGATGTGGTTTCACTGGAATAAATATAAAAAGATGTAATAATTTATAGTTGGTAGGGATAGAAGTGGTTAATAAATGGAACATTTAGTCCCTTATATATGATCATAATGATGATTTAATATTGTAATTTTTTTCAGTTTGAAATCTTTTATCATAAAGTTGATAGTACCACAGATGCAAAAACTATTTATAAGTTTGCCATTTCATTTTAAATTTTCACAATTTCATCGATGAGCGATGAGAAAAACTATAATAGTGGTTCCAAAACGCGTTTTTTTAATAACTCTATAAATTCTGATCCGTCAAAGAAATTTTAATAAAATATGAAATGGCCAGCGCTGAGTTAATTTGGGGGAGCATAATGCTCTAGCTAGTCAAAGGTGTAATGGTTGGCCGTCTCTGATATGCCATTTTGAAAAGAAAAATCATAAAATAGTTGTTAATATTATGGTTATAAATAAAGCTTAAACATAGGTGGTGCTTCTAAATATTTACAAAATATTATTTTAAGAGCCTTTAGGGTCGAAATAAAATTTTCTCAATTTGGAGTCAATTTTGTCTATAATATCCCTTTAATTCATTATAAAATTTTAAATAATATTTTGATGCAAGAATCATGAAAAAATAAGAAAACATATGGATCCCATAAAACGTTTCATTTGTTTAGATTTTAAACTTATATAATTTATATACTACATCATCATATGTAGTTTGAGGTATTTAAGGTTTATGCTGGTGTTTTTAGGGTACAGAATTAGATCATTGGATTCTTCTAGCTATAGACTATTTACTTTCTGAATTGATATAATTATTTTGGCCCAAGGGCACAAGTCAATTGAAATTTGTTATGATTGGTTCATTATTTCACCTAGGTCCCAGCATAGAGAGGACATTTGTATGCACATACACAGTAAAAAGCAAGAAATAAAAATATTCATCAAATATGTTAGTGAATAATTTTTTGATTAAAAACTTGCTTAAATTTTCACTTCTCACCAAAACGATTAAATTATGACTAAAAATTGTAAAAAGTTAAAATAAGAAAAAAAATTTCTTATTAAAAACTTAATCAATTCAATTAAGTGGATTGAATGAATTAAAAATTTAATTGAGAAATAAAATTTTACTTAAATTTTATGCTTAATGCAGTTTTATTTGAATATATTTATTGAATTTTAATACAAAATTAAACACTTGCGTTTATTAAAAAAATCTATGGTAATAATTTTTTTCTGTGTTCTCCTTATTTATATAATTGCAGCAACATTTGGACCAATTATTTTATTTGTCATGTTAAAGATAATTCCTTTTCACTTCCTGAAATTTTAAATACACAAAAAGAGTAATTTTTACTCAATTATTCAAGTTTATCTGTCTTAATAAGCAAAAATGGTTAACGGTTAGTAATTCAATTTAAAATTTTCATTAAAATCATTTTAATTGTATAATTTATTCAATAACAAAACAAAAAAAAAATTAATTACCTTAAATTTTACATCACTACTTACTACTGGGAAATGTATTATGGCATTTTTCGTTCTAATTATAAAACGAAATAATTCATTAAATATTTTTCTAAGATAATTAAATTATTCTAAAATTATCACATACTTTACTTAAAATTAAAAATACTTATTAATTATTAAAATTTTGTTTTTTATAATTTGTTGTTTTTTTTATGAAATTGAAATAATTCTGCTAATCATTATTACTGTTAGAAATGATAAATTTCTTTAATAAGGAATTCATATGAATTATAAAGAGAAAATGTCAATATGTTATAAATTGAATATAATTAATTGTATTTAATCTTAGAACAATTTAATTGAAATTTAATGATAATTAAATTTGAATATTAACATGTACACAATGTACAACATGTTATGATAAGTACCAACCAACCAACCAACCAACCAACCAAACAACAAACATATATATACATACATACACACATACATATATTGTTGTTTAACAAACCTTAGAAACAAAAACTACTAAGAAAATAATGATTACTAAAAAAAATACATAAATATGTAGGTACGTGTTTACAACAAGAAATTAAATAATATTTAAAACTGTCCTTAAATAAACGGAAATCATTTGGGTTTAGAGACTTGCGCGTGTGACAATTTTAAAAATAATTAAAAAGTTTTAATCATATTGCATTTGTTTACACACAGTGAAACAACATAATTATATTATAGTTAGTACAACAATATAATGTTAATATTTATTAATATTTTATTTGTTTAAGTATTATTACATTTGATTGACTGTAAACATGTTACGATTTTAAGTATTTTTACCAGAAACCATAACAAAAATAAGGGAAAGCACAATATGCTATAAAAAGTAAAAAGCTAATAATATGCTCTAAAAATGGAAAAATATCCACTATAAAAGAAAAAATATTTATCCAATTTATCATATTGATTCCTGGCCGTCAAAATATTGTAACTGGGCACGATATGCTTTCATTAAAAAATATTGTTTTTACAACATAAAGTTAATTTTTGGTTGCTAAAAGACATGCTTCTCAATGATAAAATGGTATCCATTAATTAATGTTAATATTAATTTTAAAATTTATTATTTTTTAATTTTTATAATATTTTTGTTTCGTCTTTTGTATAAAAGTAGATTAGAAAAATATTAAGTGAGATAACAAATTATTCTTAACCCTGGAAGGGCTTCGTTAGTCGAAACGACTAACACTAACTTTTATTAAAAATATTGTAAAACGTATCATTAAAATGAAGAGTAAAACAATTGATTTTTGGTTGATAAATTAATTTTAATAAAATAACAGCAAGGATTCCCAAATACTTTCCGTTATTTTTAAAATATTCAGCAAAAACTGATAATACCTCAATATTTGTACTTTTCCAGAGATTGTGTTACATAAGTACCTTTTATGTTAGTTGTGTAAACAATTTGAAATAAGCAACATACGTTTTTTTAAATAATTAATAATTAATATAATTATTCTAACCAAAAAACAGTTTAAAACTAAATGTTTTTGCATAGTCTGTGCATATTTCAAATTTATGATACTTTTTTGCGTTTTTAACGGTATCCCTTAGTAGTTCAGAGTTTTTTTAGACGCAGAAGCTGCAAATTTTATTTTCTTTTTATACAATTTACACTGGATATAGGAGATAATTTACCTGGATATAGGAGATTTTCGAAATTTTTGCGATGCTTGGTTGTTATATTGGGTCCTTATGCAGTTAGATCCTTATACAGTTTTTAAAGATATGTTATAAAAAATGGTTCCTGAAAATGTAGAGAAGAGCCTATAAGTATTGATTTAGAAAGATATTTCACTACATATTTGGCCAAAATTATCAATCGCGTACTTTGTTTTTATTATAGAACTCATAAGATAAAGTCGATCTGTAATCATTAGTACTTAATAATATGGCTTTATTTAGTCTTCAGCAATCCTTTTCTATTTGATTAGAGAAATAGTGCTCCCTAATCATTATTGTGTAATGTGACAAAAATATGTACTTATGTGTTGTTAAAATTATTTCTGAAAGTCTTATTGTATTTATTTTCCGCCGAAAAATATATTTCACACTATAGGAACAAATATTAAATACACTGCATTACTTCATTTGCTAAATTACTTCATTTGCTAAATTACTTTATCGCTAAAAGTTCAAAAAGTCACACTAAGTGCTTAAAAATCTTACTTCCAGACCGCTTACAGCAACATACGTCTGGACATTTCAAGAGCTTATTTCCGGCAGGTGTTATACCAAAATTCTCAAAAAAATATGCAACGAATTAACAAATATCACTCAAAATAGCATTGTTGTTAGTCGAAATGACCATCGAAGCCCTTCCAGGGTTAAAATAAATATAAAAATTGCCAAATGCAAAAATATGCCGTTAATGATAAAATATGCAAAAGTATAGACTAACAAATCTATAACAATATGATTTATTTGTTGGGAAACGGACAAATAGATTGATAAACTTTCATTTAACGCCCAGGAAAAAACATGCAATTGCGTATTTTCGTTTCCCTGATAATAATAATAATTTTTTCTTCATAGTGTTTTTTTAAGTGTTTCTTTTAATTATCTCTATTTGTTTAGACATGAATTTTAAAAATTATAAAAATCAGCACTCAGTGGGAAACAATATAGTAGTGTCATATTAATCTCCATAAATATTATCGTCAATAAATTAAAAACTTCACGTGTAGTTTTTATATTCGTCGAGTCAAAAGAATTCAAAATTCGTGCGTAAATTATTTTTTTTTTAACTTTATGAGTTTACTTAGGTGTTGTTTCTTAATTTCGACAAGCTCTTTTCAAAAATATAAAAATATTTAAAATCGGAATTTATAAATCATAAATTTACAATTTTTTTTAACTTTTATATATTTGATGTAGTTCATTTAGAGATCCTGTAGCTGATATAATAATGAAGGATAATATTCTTAAAGCCTACGTGCTCTTCTAAAAACCTAAAATATATGAAACATTTTAATTTATTATGACCAGTAATTTGAAAGCTACAAATTTATTATCATAAATTTTGAATTTGTCTCCAGTACGGTGAGTGCACTGAGTGATGATGACTTTTTGGATTTTAAATAAAAAAATTAGCTATATTTTTTTTTGCTTATGAATAGCATTACCCTTGTGTATAAACTATGATGTATTTGTTTATTTAAATCTAAATAACCGAAAACACATTGTGTGGGAGATTAACTTAGATATGGCCACTAGTAAAACGTGTGAAATAAATTAAAATTAAATTCATTACACCTAAAACTTTTAATTCGGTCATAACAAGTAGTAGTAGTAAAAAACATATATATTGTAACCAAACGAGCGGAAAGTAAACTTTTGTAAAGAACCATTTAGACGCAATAAAAAAGAGAGAATCTTTTAAATAAATAATATGTATTTAAAAATAAGCATAAATTAAAAAAATAAAAAAGACCCTAAAAATGCTTATGAAAGGAAATCAAATGAAAAGAAATGAATATTAATTAAATACTGAGTGTTTTGACAAAACAGATAAAATTAAATATAGGTATGTATATATTTACTATACGTATGTATGTATGTACACATACATATATATATATATATATATATATAAAGTGGTGGTCATAACAAGTGCAATTGAAAGATATTTAATTATTATAAAATCATAATTTTTATGTATTTTTGTTATGACATTTGTAGGACCACTGGTTCACAATATTTGCAGGGAAAAGAAACAAAATTGTAATTCATGAAATTTTATATTCTATATATGATTTACATATGTGTATCAGAACTGCGAATAACTTTTGTAGCGCGCACAGGATTATTGATAACTTTTACATGAATTTATATATTTCAGCACAAAAAGAAAAAAAAGAAAATTAAAAGAAAACTGAGAATTTTTTAATTAATTTTAGTTAACCAGTCGAAAGACTAGTTTTAGTAAACTCATAGTAATTTTCTATAAAATAAGTATTCAGTCCACTATCCATTGATAAGTTTTTCGGCGATAAAAAAAAATCAATCAAAAATTTAAAATGTTTTAAAAATTTGCTGTTATTTTGAAAATTTACGCCATTTAAATGAATTTAAATTAAGGGACCAGAATTTTACAAAAAAAAAAAAATATAATTATAATTAGTGTTTTAAAATATTTGTAAAATTGTGCTCTTCACTATTGACAAATTCCGCTTTTATAGAAATTGTTCAAAATACTGCGTAAACTAGATTCATAATACATCTGAATCAAAATGATATTAAAAAATTTTAAAATGTAAAATATTTTTTCGAAAAATTTCACCAAATTTCAAAATTTTGTTCTGAATTATTTCAGTGTAAGATATTACTTCAACGAAAAATATCTCTAAAGAAACATTTTAATGATTAAAATTGATCTTATAAAAAAAAAAGAAAATTAAAGAAATGTTATTTATATCAGCTACAGCGTTATTTATGTCTAAACATATTTTATTTGCTGCCAACTACCTCGAAGTATAAATGATGTTAATATTGATGTCAAATGTCAAAGCATTTTACTTGCTTAAAACTAAAATTCAGATGGAGTTAAAATATTTAATGATATGTGTTTATGTTTCAACGTAATCCAAATGGATAAGACACCACGAATTCTGATGAAGTGTGTAGCGGCACAGAAAATACGAATTCCATTCTGCTGGTGCCTAATTATAGTCCAGAAAACTCTGCTTTGGTACCATCAAACAGAGATAACAGGGCAATTTACGATTGCAAACTAGTTTAATATGAAAATATTACTATCCGATGTCCTTATATGCCCGGATTTTATTTCACCAATACAATAAGTGAAAGTTCTCACTATAGTTTTATAAATGTGTCACTAAGAAAATTTTGCTTCGTATGCGGGTACCTTCCCCCAGTCCTTAACCATTACATCTGTATATGAACTTGTGGATACTGTTGACAAAGTTATTCTAATGAAATGTTAAGACATTTGTGTTATATTTTCATTCAATTTTAAAACTTTTTAATCTTTAATAGTTCTGGAGATATATGACAAGGGGCTTTCATCCCCTTAGTCCTATAGAAAAATAAGATAAATCGAATCGATTTTTTTTTTTTTTTTGAAAATAAATTATTGGAGATAAAATATTAGAGATTAGAGCCAGCATTCAACAATCTTTAAAAATATTTAAAATTGTTTGAAATAATATAAGAAAAGAAACAAAAATTTCAAAAATAAATAAAATTTTTCGATGTCACATGTATCCAAATTTGAGACCCAATATCTCCGATCCTTTGGGATCTATGAGACCTCTCTTTCAGGGTTAAAACTGTAAATCTAACCAGCCGATTTTAACTGACACTTCACTTTGTCGTAGCATAATTATCCAGTTTAGAATTGAAATTACAACAGAATTAATTTAAAATAATTTACTCAATTTTTGTGACTTTTGAAGACCATTATCTATAGTATTTATGCCTCGAAGCCTTTAAAAAATTTGTAGGCTGCATTACTGGTACCAAAGAATATTAAATTTTGTCCCATTAGCACCCGCTTTTTAAAATTCATTAATAAAAATATTTCTCAATTAATATTTATTATTAAAAAAAATCCTTTCATCATAGTTCTATGTGTTTTTACACTTACTGTACATAATATCTACCAAAAAGAAAAACAAAAACAAATCTAAACAATTTTTTTCTTTCATCAATTTTTTTGTTATTTACATTATTATGTATGAAGGACAAACTCCCTTATGCCACCCAAACTCATTAAATTAATATTTATGATACAGGCAACATTAAAATAGATGTTTTTAATTAACTTTGACCGTATTTTATTGTTTAGGGGCCAAATTGAATTTCCTCAAACTCATTAAGACATTCTTTACGAGTAGATATAGATATCTAAGTATTTCTCTCTTTTATGCTTTTTTATAGGTACATAAACTAGGGTATTCAATCGAATAATGTTTGTTCGATTAATTCAATTAAATCTAAACATTTGATTACAAATTTATTCGAATAAATTAAACAGTTAAACAAAAATTATCTCCTATCAAAATTTTAATTTTTTAAAACTTTTTTTAACTTGACTTTGAAAATTTTCCAATATACAGAGTTTTTGAAAACTATTTTGAAATTTGAGAAAAGACAATTGTTTTAGAAAACCGTTTATAATTCCGCCATTCCTACATGGAACTTGATGAATTAATACACCAATATTTTCGGGACTACATAACTAGTATAAATTGCAAAATTTTTCATTTATATCTTTATGCTTCACAATCAATATCCTACTATGGTACTTAACTGTTATAGATCAGAAAAGATATTAAGATATGAAAATATTAAGACAATAAATTTAATTTTCTTTAATCATAAAGATAAATTTGTTGCAAAAATATAACAAAACAATAATTTCGTTCACAAATTAGTGAAAATACCCATTAACAAATTCCATAGAAATATTTAAAAAATCACGAAATAATTTTTAATAAAAATTAAAAATAGTTTAGAATATTAACTCTATTATCCAAAAAATAGCAATTTTTATAGAAAAATGAAAATGTTTAATGTTTGAAATGAATACCCTATTACATACCTTTCATCATACTTTTTTGATATTTAGGTTTATAATTATCTTTCGATTTTTACAATCAAAGTTTAACCTGAAGTTTTGTTAATTATCCATAATTTATTGCCAATGATATTTGTATAGCATTTGTTGTTAGGCTAAAAAGTCATTAGTATAGTCATCATTTATTGTAGATACATAATAACAGTGTACATTGTATACTTTGGATTATCGATAAATAATAAAATAGTCAAATGTATTTCATGTTGCATTAAAAAAAAAAATTCATTATTTCTTGTAAAAACTCATATTTGAAAATAACGTGTGACATTAAATATAATAAATAGATGACATTTACTATAGTATGTTTATTTTAAAAACTGTCATCACAACTGCTGGGTAATAACACAAACAAATAGATGGCAACATATCTTTGTACATATGTATGTGTAGTTACATTCCAGTTGTAAAAAGTAGGGGTAAAAAGTCCTTATAGAAGGCCTCTTATTATAGCCAGACAAACTTTATTCATGTTCTCATACTTTTTACATGCAAATGTCATTGAGTACAAGACCCTACATATTCGTGACACAAAACTGTCAGTAAACTGAAGTCCTACTGAAAAGGAGCTGTCAGAAGGTCTTCTATACTATTTAATAAAATATTTTTCTATTTATACAAAATACTGGAGGTTTTCATCCAATCGTATCTTTGTCTTGTAAAGCCAATAAACATAATAAAAATACAAGCTCGTAAATCGTAAATATTTGTCAAAGTTTTTTTTACTAATTTTTATACCCTACACCACCAAAGGTGGTTGGGGTATTATGTGTTTGTGAAAATATTGTAACGCAGAGAAAAAATTTTGCTACACCCAACTTAAAGTATACCGTTCGACTCAGAATCACTTTTTGAGTCGATTTAACGATGTCCGTCCGTCCGTCTGATTGGTCATGATCGGCTCATTATTTCACCTAGTCCCCATACAAATGTTCTCCCGGAATATAGATTTAACACTTAAACATACCTTAAAAACTGCAATATTTTAATGAAATTTAGCATAAATAAGTTTTATGTAAACATAAATGTATGTGTCAA
>MINK01007466.1:0-14236 GCA_001735545.1 Phormia regina
GACTAAGTTGACTATTTATATCGATTAAAATTATACATTCTAGCAGTCATACTATAATGTTGTTAATATTCGTATTGGTAAAATATAAAAATTATTATAAAACAAACATTTTCATAATAATATTCTGTCTTAACTTCAGGGTGTGTTGATTTTTGTGACAATTTCTTTTTTGCTTTCGTATAATATAAGAATAAATTTTGATGTCTACATGTCAACAAATGTTACATGTGATGATTTTGTCATTTACCAGGGAACATCATATGAAAACTCATAAATAATAAATTCGGCATTTTAAAACAACAACCATTATAAAATATTTATTATAAAATATAATTTTAACGCATTCAGAACTGAATAAAAATATAATTTTAAAGAAAATAAAATTAAAATGCTGGTCACACACTATTGCTTTATAGAAATTAAATTTTAAGTGAATTTGTTACTTGCAGCTTAGATTATGATTAATAATCTTTATCTGATATGTTTCAGGCTGTTTAAAAGGAATTAATTCTTAATTATTTAAGATAAATTGAAATAGATTAAAGATGTTCAAATTCAGCTTATAATGATTTCTGAAATTATGCTGAATATATAAAAAGTTGTCGCTCATTACATTGATGGTCTTTACAAGATATAAATGCTGTTGGTTTAAAAATGGTTATATTAAAAATTGCTTTAAAACTCTAATAAGAGCAATTTCTTAAACTCTCCACATACATAGATGTATGTATTCATATTATTTTCTTTTCAAAAAAAATTTAAATGTTTAGTTAACAACAACTGCGGAAAAAAATAATTTATGTTAAAACCTCAACAACAACAAATTAAGGGTTAACGCTAACTCACATGATGTCAAATTGTTCTTTTTTGTTGCTGGGACTTTTATGTTCTAAATTAAATAAATTGTTTTTAGGACAACGACATGAAAATGTTTACATCATTTTTTTTTCTTTTTGTGAAAATAGCAACAATTATTCTCACAAGCACATGCTTTTATATTAAATGCCTTGTTGACATTAACATTAATTTAAGCAAAATAAAATAAGCAAATTTAGTAAAACTATATTTATTAGTCTAATAATTAAGGCAAGTTTTTTAAGGAGATTATAATGACATGGTGAGGCTGTGAAGAATTCTTTAAGACTTTTTACCCAATACACAAAAAGGCTTTAGTTAAGCAATAGTGTCATACTCGGCTTTTTGTCAAAGTAAAAAAAGTAAAGTTTCAAAAATACTAATAATCATAATATGTAACAGAAATAAAATTAAATTTATTATTAGTTCATTAAACAAATCTACTTATTTTTTTACTGTACCCCATATGCAGAACAAAGTTTTTCTAAAAACGTTTTTAAAACTGTAACAGGTTTTTTTTTAATTTTTTTCCTTTTAATTTCACATTCTTTAGTTTTTTTTTAAAGTTTTTCACGATAAACTGTTTTTGTAACTGTCAAACTGTCAAGTGGCTGCTTGCACTTTAGAAATAATACACTGACCCAAAACCCAAATACAGTCATTTAATTTGCCACAACAAAAACTAAAACTAAATGAATCAGAGATGATAGAGGATTAGTACGCTTGCTTTGGTACTATTATATATAACTAAAACTAAGCTAGAAACTTAAAGTTGTTGAACTTAAAAACCATTATACATTTTCACTCCCATCTCTGAAAGTATTTTATTTGAAAGTAAGAAAAGAAACACATGCTGTAGCTATGGGTGCATACGTGAGTGATTATTACGAAAACAAACCATAACTCTTTCTTGTGTCTACATTAGTATTTTGTTAACCATCATGTAGGAGAATATGTACACGTCAAAAGTATTCGCTTTGTTGCGGACAAGACAAGCTTGAAATGCGCTTATGCTCATGGAAAAATTGCGAACGCCATCAAGGGGATAAAAAACTGCCAAGTAACAAACTTATGTAAGGCTATGAAAAATCATTTCATCATCAACTCTACTAAAAATGTATGGCTAAAAGGAAAGTGTGGATATTGGTAAGAGTTACAGTTAACAATTGAGTTTGATTTATTGTTTCGATACCATCAAATCATCGATATACCAGCATTTGTTGATTCTTTTAAGTACTTAGGCAAACGTATCACAGATAGATAACATTAAAAGGCAACATAGACATTTTTATTGTATGAGAATTGTGTTATATAGACCTTTTTACATGTGTATGTTACTAGGAGATGCCAGATTTTAATTTTATGATTAATTCCGTTTTTATTATTTTAAATTTATAATTTTTCTTATACAAAATTTAATTTGCAATATTCAGCACACAAACTCATATTTTATGACAAAATTAACTGATATCCATTTATTTATTAATAAATCTTAATAGATTTATGTTGTAAAACTTTCTGGCAGCTTTAGCTATTTTTTAATTTCTTATTTTGAATTGTATTTAGTACTTGGTGATGTTCAAAATGTTTGGCTTCTTATGCGTTACCAAATGTGTAACATGACTTAGGTATTTATTCAAGGAATTTGTTTATAATTCATAAAAAAGAAACTTAAAACTTTTAAATAAATATGTGATTTGTGTATTTTAGTAGAAATGTCACGAATTCGTGATTTGTGAACATTTTGACTCCATTGAGAAAGTAACTTTTTCTCTTTCTTGCTTGGATTGTAAATAAATCATTCTTCGAATAATATTTGATATATTACCTCATTGTCATCTTACTTTTGCCCACTTTAGTAATATTTTCATTCAACTATAACTTTATGAATATAAGCAAATAATTATATTTGATTTGCAAAATAAAAATTTTGCTACTATTTTCAGCAACATATTTTAAACGATTAACATATACATTGACAATGGTTGTGATATTCCATAAAGATACAAATTTATTTAATTTCAGTTATTTACATAAATATTTTTAAATATTATGGGAAATTGTAATCAAATTTAGTTTATCAAATTCCCAATGAAAGTTATGTAAAACTAAAGTCATACAGTGCTGTGCAATATTATAGCAGTTAATTGTTTATGAAATAATAAATTCTGAAATTAATACAGTTTCTTAGGTAATAAAATTCCTGCGAGAAATTTGTGCCAATTGCAGTAATGAGAGAACCAGTCGTTACAAAATCACTCACATTTTTACAGTTAGAGTTAACATACTTTGTTAAGAGTGCAATCAGCAACTCGCGCGAAATAACAATCAGTAGCTGAATGGTTAACTTTGAAGACTATAAAGCAACCTACATTAGATGAGCACGGGTTCAATTAGGCGTTCCGGAACTGGAACCGGTCACTTGCCCTGAGAACCTGTCACACGAATAGGTTTTAACCGGTACAAAGAAGTCATGTTTACTGAATGAAAACCTGATAGTGGGAGGAAAATTCCAACTTCAGGATGTGGGAATCAGACAAGCTAGAAGGGATTTTAAAAAAATCCCTTAATTTCTGGAAGAAAAGTGTTTTAAAAAGTTAATTGTTGTGAATTTTTATCAGAAAACTTGAAAGGAAAGCTAGCATAAAGACGTATAAAGTCAGTAAAAATGATTTTAAAAACGAGAACGAGAATTTAGAGAAAAAAATAACGTGAACATACTTCAGACAAAATTATGATCATATGGAAGTAATCACTTCATTTAAAAAAATTACATGAATGAATGCTTTTGAAAAAAAAAAATATTTCTCTTTTTCCTAAGAAAATAAAAATGTATCCACATTTTTCTGCCTCTTTTTCACTTCTTGTTTGTACAACAACAAAATTATGGAGAGGTTACTAGGAAATTTAAAGTGTTTGTAACGGAAGAGGTTAATCCATCAAATGATCCGCATCTCAGTGAAAAAAAAAAATATTTTAAAGTACATTAAAAGCACAGCATAAAATGATATGAAAAATTAGTGGTCATATTCGTGCATAGAACAAACCAAAACACAATAAAACTTTTAATTAAGATTCTAGAAAGGATCAGAAATTTCCTTAAAACCAAAAGGAAATAATTTATTATTTTATATTTAAAACTTGAACATAAGAGTCATTAATAAAAAAATATCACCTTAAAAAATTCACCCATTAGTTTAATTTTTATAAAATTTCATCCAGGGATTTTTTTGTGCACTGGATGAAATTTTTTTATTTATTTATATTTTTATCACGAATATAAATATTTTAATTTATCTTAAATTCATAAGAAAAACTTGCACTGCTATTATATTGCACGGCACTGTACAAACATATGCAAATGTTATGCGGGAATTTATGAACCTTTATTTAAGTATATGAACATTATTAATCATGTATTATATAAATTTTATTGCTAAATTATTAATGATTCAATGAGTAGACCACCAAATAAAGTATTTACTTATGTACATATAATTGAAATTGTAATTTACCTGCTGTTTAACAAACAATCATATGAGTATATATTAACATTTCCTTGTATCAACAAATTAAATAATATTTGAATAGCTATTTGTTTATAAAAAGATTTTGATTTAAAATAAGGGTTTTTGATACCAATATTTATTTGTGGTTAAAATGAACAAAATATAAGTGTTCGTATATTTATATTGAAAAATGTTCAATAATTACAATCCTTAGAAATTATTATTTAGGAGGTTTTCATAAATTTATTGATATAAATTGTTAATATATATTTTAAATTTTTAAAAACCCGATTTAAAGTCTTTTCTTAACCGTTGATTTCGTTTCCTTTAGTTCAAATTAATTAGTGAGATTAGATCTTTTCAAACAGAAAAGAAACACATTTTATAGAGTGCATTTATTTAAAATAATGTATTTTTATAAATACTTATATATGGAATATAAACTAATGAAAGTGTAATCTTTTAAATTTATTTTTCAGAAAATCATGTTAAACCTATAAATGCATGAAAATTCGCTCCCTAGAAATTAAATACATAACTCCTAAAACTATGCTTTGAAACATTGCAAGAATTGACATTTTCAAAAGTTATTAAAAGCTCTTAAACGCAACAAAATCTTTAATTATTTTCAGAATATCTAAAAAAGTTGAGAGTGTTTCAACAGTTTTTTTACAATAAAGCAAAACATTTTGCCTTCTTATTATCTTCCTACAATTATAATGCATCATAATCTATAGAACAAAAGATTTAAAGTAAAAACTTTTGACATGATATTTTTTTTTCTTTTTAATTCCAAAGAAACTTTAGATCTACATGTGACAGCTTGTAATGAAACATTTTGTTTTATTCCGGAATTTTATTTTTATTAAGAAATATAAGAAATATCTTTTTGTTTTTGTTTTTCATAGTTTCTTTATTATTTCATGCCTTCATTTTATATTTGTCTTTGTGACAGTACTATATAACAATATCTTCCCAAGTAGTTTTCTTATGGTTTTGGCTGAGTTTTACGAGTGATATTTTTGTTTAACTTTTTTTGTGTGTTTCTGACAGTTGATGTAATTGCTGCTGCTGTTGTTGTTGTTGATAATTTGAAAGGATGCATTTTGAAGAAAAAAATTTAGTTAAAAAAAATTAATAATTAAAAAGATACTTTGTACATTATTAAAAATTGTTTAAAATTTCTTAGAAATAGTTCCATGAAAATAATTATTCTTTTTATAATTTGTGATATAGCATTTTGCAAAATAATAATAATTTGTTAAATAAATTGTCAGAGGTACCCTTCCTACTTTGAGCCTCCTTAAATCCTTTCCTGAGGTGTATATATTTAAAATTATAGACTCCTCTGGTGCGTATAAATAAGATTTTTAAAATATCCCTTGTAATCGGATTTATTCCAAAAATTTTCGATTCTGTCCCACTGTTAAATGTAATAAATTTTAAGTAAAAATAATTAACATAAAGAAATTATATTTTGAAAATTCCACCAACTGAATTAAGTCGGAATTGTTAAAAATAATCATTAACATTATTTTCTATTTAGTGTATTTGATTTTAAAGAATAAATAACGTTAAATATATGCAATGAATTTGATTTATGAATACGCATGGATTTATTACATCTCATACTATTTATTTTATTTTTATTTCTTAAAAATTGTAAAACTCCATTTAACCTTAAGTGGTTAAACTTTTAAATGACTTTTTGTTTTTGATTTGATAACTTTTTATTTTACAGTGAAAGAAATTTAAGAGTCACACACTAATAAATAAGCAAAAAATAAAATAAGAATAATATAGGATTTTATTTATGTTATTTGATAAACATATATATTGATACAGAGTTTGCAAGCATATTTTAATCAATATTTTTTAACATAATATTATAATTTTTTAACATAATATTGCAAATATTTTGAACAGTGTATTTTAAATACAAGTTTTTTTTTCATAAAAGGAGTAAATTTATTTTGCTTTAAGTTGCTGATGTCATAAATTTCATTGTTGTTATTTTTATATAAAAGTACAACAAAGTACAAAAAAAGAAACTGTTTGGTCTCTAAACAGTTTATTTTTTTTCCTATATTTTTGTTTGTGATTTTATTTTTGTTTTGTTTCTTATGCTGTTGACTTATAATGACCTTAGAGTATTTGTTGTAGGACACAATGTTGGCAATAAACCATGTCAAGTTATACCAAAAAACCACAAATAACAAAGTACAAAAGAAAAAGTAATAATACAATCCTATACTATTGTCCTAGCCATTTAAATTCCTTTAGACATATGCAAATGATTAGGAAATACATTATTTTTATACATTTTTCATTTGCTTACATGTAGGTACATTAATTTTCTTATGACTTAAACGACTATCCTTCATAAAAGGAACTCATATTTTATGTAATTTTCATGTGTTTTTATAAAAAGTTGGTAATTTTTAATCATTTATTTAAATAAAAGTTTCAATTTTAACTTAATGTCATTAAACAATACCTTGTTAAAGTAAAAAATATTTTTAGAAATGTTATAGGATTTTTTGAAAACGTCATAAAATTTAGTAAAAAGAACTGCCAAGATATACCACAGGATTTATTTTTGTAAAGTGAAATAAAGTCGAAGCAAAAAATTTTAAACTTTTACACACTCGACTTTGTCCAATTTGGTCTTCATTTACAACTTTCCAATACCTTTAGTTTAGGAGATACAGATTTATTAAAAAAATGACGTAAAATTTATTTTCATATTTAAGAAAATGTCTTTTGGACATTTAAATTACAATTTTATTTAAACTGTCTTGTAGAAAGATATTGAAAAATATTTAAAATTTAATTTAAATGTTTATCGCTATAACTTAATATCTCGTTGCATTTTTCTCTATATTTTAGCAAGGGCCTAATTATTATAAGTTTAATTGCAAATTACTTAAAACCTTTCTATTATATTAATATATATTTCTTATTACATTCTTTAATAATGACAACTTTAATGATAGTTATTTTATGTTATAGTTTATTTGTATTTGTGGTCAGCAAATATATTATAAAGTAGTTGTACAAAAGTTCTATTTTTACCACAAAAAAACTATAATAAACAAAACGTTTCTGAGGATTTTATATTTCTCATTTTTTGCTTTGCTTTGCTATGAAAACTTTGTTTCAGATCTTGTTTTTTTATCTCTTATATTAAATGTTACCAAAAATGTTTATACTTTGGGGCATGGCTATGGAACACTACCATAAAATAAACAACAAACATTTTTGTTTATTTTTTATTTTTTTACAAACAACAAAAACAATATCAAATTTTGTTTTTATTAATGTTTTAGTAAATAGGTTACAGTTCCTTGTAACATTTTCTTAAAAAAATCCTCCTACACAAACAAAGACATATTTTTAGTTAAACTCTTAACTAAAGGAATGATTAAAGGTTGAGATAAAATTTTGATTTATGATAATCTACTATACAATAAAGATAAAAAACAACTACAACTACAAAAAAATCTGTAAAAAAAAATGGGAAAAAGATAAATGAATCAATAAAGAAATTGTAAATATTCAATAGAAAAATGATTTGAGTGGAATTGTTAAGAAAAAAAAGCAAAAAAAATATTTGTAAAACAAAATCCTAGACACTGGAGCGTATGATTGATGTAATTTTATAAGACTAAATAAACAAAAACAAGAAAAGGAAACTTAAACAAAAAAACACATGTATGTTAATAAAACAAACATTATCTTATAAATCAATTGAATGTCCTTTTAACGAATCTTTGAATATAGATTTAAAAACAATGTTTTTAGGATTTAAACTTGGAGAATAAAAATAACACGAAAAAGCCAATACAATACTCACATTCACATTCATATACATATTTGATTTATTGTATAAAGTTCTCTGCAGTTACTGGCCTACGACAATATTTTTAGGACTTAAGCATAATTGTCTAAGGAAATCTTTTATTTTTAGTTTAAGAAACTAATTTAGAAAAAATATATATATATATTTAACAATTCTTATAAACATTACATATTTTTAAAAGTAAATTTAAAAAAAAACCTGTTTAATTTTAGATTTTTTTTTACATTTCTTTAAGATTCTTAAATATCCAAGCTACATTTTATTATCTATTATAAAATAAAATTTAAAGACAAATTTTCAACATATTGTTCAATAATCATCACAAAAATGTCTTTGTATTAATAAGTATTAAATTTTTATACTTATATTAAAAGGACTCGTAAAATAAAGCTAAAAAAAAACATATCAATAATATAAATATTGTTAAATGCGTACGTGCTCACTCACCCTTTAAGAATAAAAGAGCTTAACAAACAATTTTTGAAAAGTATATTTTAATTTATATATGATGAGTTTTAAATATGAACATAGCAAAAAATATTTTCATATATATATATTTTTTTCATAATTTAATTGCCAAATAATAGCTATTACTATTTTTAGTTTTTAACTTATTTTCAAAATGTGTTCTTTAAGGCCTTTTAGGCGAAGTATTCTAATAACAATGTAAACACATTATAGCATGCGTGAAGAATCATAATATTGTTAAAAAAAAAAAAAAACATATTACTGACAAACAACCATCTCGCTGAAAACTGCATATTTCACTTGAAAAATATATATAATTTTTTATGTGGCCATTTAATGGTTGTTATAATATTTTTTTCTTTCTATATATTATTTATTTTATATATATTTTTATGTGGTGTTTAAAATATGTTTGTTTGTATGCGTCTGTTTCTCATTCTATGAGAATAATTTGTAGTTAAAAGCTTCAGCTGAATGATGACAATAATAACAATAAAAAATAGCGACAACAGACATGAAAATGTAAAAGTATTTTCATTCGCTTTTCTTTACCAGCATTTTTATGGTTTATTGGACTAAATCCAAAAAAGGCGAAAGAGGAAATGAGAATATATAAACCATGTTTTATGCTCCAAAGCAGCACTTATTTATATAGATTTATATATGATTTATATAACATGTTAGAGGATTGTGAGCAGAAAAATGAATTGGTTAACAAATTTTAAAACTGTATTTTTTAAATATAGTTATCCAATGATTTTTTCCTTAAGATTTCAAAGAAAAATTAATAAAAACTGGATAAAAGAAAATAATTAATTAAATAAAAATAAGAAGGAAAACATGTGGCTTAGATTTATTATTACCAATTAAAATTCCACATTATTTTTTTACAAAAATTTTTAATTTTTTTATATTATTTTGATTAAAGTTTTATAAACTCAAAACATAATTTGTTCATGTTTAATAAAAATAATTTTTCATGTATGTTAATTTGCTTTTTTCTTTGTTTCTGGTAAATATTTTTTTGTTATGTTTTTATAACTTAAACTTTTTCTATAAAGTTATATTTTGTGGTTACACAGTTGGTTGGTTACTTTTTTGTGTTGAAATATAATACCGAAAAATTTAAAAGATTCAGTTTGATTTAGTCATAAAAATTTGACAATTTAGGAGAGCATTGCTTTTATTTCACAATAGGACTTTTTAATCTTTGCACTCAACTAAAAAATATGAGTTACAATTCAAAGGTGTCAAAGGTGTAACAATTTATTATAAAAGAAATATAAAATATATAATTTATTTTATTTAAAAAAGGTTAGTTAAAAAATTAAATACATATATAATTATGTAGGAGATAAGTACCATTAGTTATATCATATTTTTTTTTTTAATGTGGCGCATACGAAAAATTTTCTGTATATCTTCTAAACTAATGATCAATCGAATTGAAGTGTATGAAAAAGTTGTAGATGAGGACCCCCAGCTTTTAGAAAAATCATCTTAAAGTTAGCCTGTGAAAAACGAGTTAAGCCAAAAGTTTTTCTAAAGGAAGCCTGAGTTTTATAAAAAAAATTTATTTTTAAATTACTTTGTGATTCGCAATATATTCCTGCTGAAAAATTTGTTCAGTTGCCTCAATTCGTCTAGATGTGAAAAATGTTTAAAGTGAGAACTCTGACATTAGTAACAATTATTTATCTATTTTAATTTATTACAATGTTAATCAGTATAAAATTGTCAACAACGAAATTGCTAATATTAATTAATTTTTAATTGATTTTGCTCCAATCATCAAAGTGATAATATTAATAACTACAGTAATTGATTTTATTATTACTGAATTTGCATAAATAAGTATATTGAGTTGGAAATTATTAAAAATTAATATAAATAAATTTTCCTTATTTTTATAAACAAATTTTCTATTTTCCTTTATATTGAAACAATAAATCCATTACAAAGTTCAATATATTAATAAATAATATAATTAAATTCCAATACAAATTTAGTTAATAATTTTATTAAAAAATAATTTGAATATTTGTTCTGTGTAATATAATTTTTTATATACCTCAAATCATAAGCCTTCAGAAATAACTTTTAGAGAAAATATTATATAACTTTGACTTGCATCGAAATTAGTCGAAAATGTAAAATTTTAGAAAAAGCTTTCATTATAACAATAAATTATCAAATAGATATAGATTGCTGTTACACTATATTTCTTCCTGCTTTGCCAAAATGAATGCATTAGTGCAGATTTTATGAATAAAATCCAGGCAAAAATCAGAAATTAAAAATTAAAGCATAAATAAAATTTTAACTGCATTTTTTCTTTTTCTTGCAAAGTACCTGATGTTTAAAAGTTAACATGTTTTAAAACATTTTATACAATGTAGTAGTCAAGTTTGCAACTCTATAGCTTATGTTGTATTACCACAGGATGACAACAAAATAATTTTTCTAAAAGTTTGATCCTCCTTTCCCATCCTTCCGTACATTTCAATTCTATCTGATTAGTAGTATAGGAGACACAGATTTAATATCCAAAAATTTTGCATATGTTCCCAATATCGTTCGTAATTGAAAACTAACGATTATATAACTGATTGAGTCCTAAATTTAAAACAGAGACTTCGGTCTACTATAAAATATAGAGACTTCGGTCAACTTTTCAATACAGATATTTCGGTCTACTATTCAAATCAAAGATTTCGTCTCACTAATCAATAAAGAGTCTTTGGCCTAATTTAACTTAAGCTTGTCATAGAAAGTTATAGTTTTTAATATTTATTCACTGAATAGAAACGTCATATTCCTGTTGTATAATACAAGTTTCTCACCAATACAGATATCAATATAGTGAGCAGAACTATATTAAACTCAAATAAAAATCTATGTACTACAAACCAGAAAGTTTGTAGTACATTACAAGCTACAAAATGTTGAAACCATTATTTAAATCTATAAATCTGATTTTCATTATAATATAATATTCCAGAACTAAATCCGTTTGATTAATTTTAATGATATCTCTTCTGTAACCCCCATTTTCTAGAGAAAATATTAAATTTGACGATTTTGTTATAGAATATATTTATTATATTATTTGTAACAACATTTACATTCATTGAATAAACATTTGCATTGAGTGCAGGATAACATATGCATTTAAATAATACAAATAAATCCATGGAATTTTATCTAAAAGGGTTTTTATTGTAGCTTTCAGGGTATCATTTGTGTTTATTTTTTAAAGAAAATTTAAACTTATATATTGTCTTTAACTTGGACCGAATATTTGACACAACGTAAAATTTATTTATTTATTTATTGAGGAGAAAAATTACTTTTATTTTACATTTTTTTATCGCATATGAAAGACCATGATGAATGCTTCAACGGTACGATTACAATGCCACAACAATATTTATGTTTTTGTGTTTGGAAACACATAGAAACTATAAAGATGGTGAGATAAAAATATTGTAATTTTGTAAAGACAAAAGAATACATTCTAATAGCTTCAAGATGTATTAATGAATAGATATGTATGGAAAATACTTTTTTTAAAAGTGTTATATGTAGTATATTACTAAGAAATATTTTTAACTTTTAATTTTTGTTGAGGGATTAAGCTGTCAGTTTTCATATTTAAAATAAATGACCTTTAATTGTTAAGATATTAATTATTTGTTTTATTTAAGAGTTTCTTATTTATTTATATGCTGGTTTATTCTTAATGTTCATTTTAAGATATTTATTTGCTTACATTACATATGTATGTACGAGGAAATCAAAGAAATGATCAATAAAATAAAAAAGCATGTCCTTCCGACACACCAGAGACAGCTGTGGCTGTTCACATAAAACAATAAATAAATTTATTTTAATTCAACTTTCGGCACAATACAAAATGTAGCCAAAAATATATCCAGAAGAAAAGTGGTACAAGTAAATAAAAAATATATTTTATTGATTTTGCGTGACCACTTAATAAGTCAATGTATTAACAGCATCATCACCTCCTCCACTGGCACCTTTATAATATTCATCATTATCGTGTTTGTGAACAAATTAAGGAAGTCATGATGTAAATGTTTATGTTGTGTAAACATATTTTTTTTATTGATTTTCTTTTGGAGTATTTGTAAGTAATATAAAGATGTATAATATGTAAATGTAAGAAAATAGGAAAAATTAAATAAACTTGCCCTTCAATTATTTAATTGGCCAAAGTGGCAGTTGGAAATGAAAGCTGACTTAAAAGGGCTAATTTTTTTTTAAGACAAGCATTAATAATTTTAATTTATTGGAAGGACAAAATACAGTTGTTAAAAATTTTGTAGCTTGTTATTATAATAACTTATAATATTGGATGTCTGGTGTTGTTTTGTACTTGTGTTATTATAAAAAAAACTTTAAAGCCTTTTTAAAAATAAAAGTAAGGTTAATTAAAAATCTAATTGAGAAATTTAACATTGGACAAATCATACACGCAACTTGATAAATTTATTATATAGCTTTTTTTTGTGTATATATGTTTATAGTTAAAATTCTTATGCCATAAGTTATTGATTTAGTTTTAGTTGACGTTAGACAATATTTTTGTAATAAAACACACCCATTAATATTAACCATATATCTATGCTAATTTGTCAGCCAAACAGCAATTTAATTATTAAATTAAAACATTTCGTTTAGAATTAATTTCTGGCAAAACACTTACAAAAACATTTGTCTTTAACATTAACTTAAACAAGGAGAAAGGCAAAATTGGTCAAATTTGACTTAAACTTTTTTCGCCCAAGGAAAAAGATTAAGCGGTCATTAACATTAATCAAAAAACAGAAATATATATATAACACCATAAAATCGGAGTGGGCATCAAAGTTTAGTAAAATTTTATTCAACTTTTTCTGTGTATACGATATATATATACTAAAAACATTTTTAAAATCCTGTGTATATATTTTTTTTCGAAGTTATATTTGTATATGAGGAAATAATTTCAAAAATAAATATGCTAATAAATTGAATAACACGCATAGGAAATTTATATTAATAGGAATCACGAGCAAAAAGTTACACATATGTGTTTTAATTTTACATATGTATTCAAAGAAACTCATACGATAAACGAATATTTATATGTTAATACATGAAACGTGCCTGTATTTATTACGATAAAAATGCCAAAACGCATACATACACATGTACACTTCCTTTAACGTAAATTAATGACTTTTTATAATTTGAAGCATTAAACAAAAATATAAAAACTATTTTTAACAAATGTACCTTAATTTATTATTAAAAATAGTACTGAAATATGAAAAAATAAACAGCTGACATATTATTTAAAATTATTTATTGAAAACAAATATTAAAATTAAATATTATAATTAAAACTGAATTGTAGAAATTATTGTAATTTATGCATTAACATGTTTTACCGACTATGAAAGCATAGAAAACAACTCTGATCTCAATTAATTGATTACATATCAGGTTAGTAAGTACTTACTAATTTACTTTCATG
>MINK01007480.1:0-18320 GCA_001735545.1 Phormia regina
TAAATTACATTTTATAAATCTAAAATATTTGTTTTGCTAAAAATGCACCCATCCCATCAAGAATGCTATTTTCGGATGCGTTTTTAAGAAATTTTTTCCCTTTCGATTTTAAATATTTTTGTTAAATATTAAAGACAAATATGTTTATTATATAAAACATTAGCATTTAATCTGGGACAAATAGTTTTAAATCACAAATAATTCATTATAAAATATTATGATAAAAATAATTCTTTAAAAAAAATTCACAAAAAATAAAAAATTCAAAAATTTCCAAAATAAAAAAAATGTATGAAAAAATTGGAAGAAATATTAAAAAAAAATACATTTTTAAATAGTGGACCATAGTCCCAAAACAATTTGTATTGCATTACTTTAGAAATAACTTTTACAATTATTACTAAAAAAAAAAAATGCGAATATGTTTCAGCATTACAAACATACTAAAAGTATGGTTTAGATTTAAATACCAAAAAAATATATAATAATGGGTCTTTCTTGACACCCACATGTGACCAGGTTAATTAAAATGCCAACTGAACAAAAATAATAAGAGTAATAAAAATAATCTCCATAAAGACTAACAATTTTCATAAAATTACCCAAAAAAAATTATTTACATACAAATTATGTAAATCATTTTTTTATTAAGCATTTTGTGGCCATAAAATAAGTTTTTAAAAATGTCTCGTCTTTTGCCAGTCATACACTTAAGTGGTTTAAATTAATAAAATTTGAAACCACTTTTAAGGGAAAAAGTCCCTAAATAAATAAAAATAATTTTAAAAAAAGAGTGTGTGCGTAATGTAAAGTTTTTGATTGCCTACTTTTAGGTTATTTTTTTCTAAACTAAGGATTTTTTGTTAAGTAACGATATAACAAAGGCAATAATAAAAATGTTACACTAAAAATTCTTTTTTTTAATAATATATTGTATTTTTTCAGGTTAGGTTGTTTTTTGAATTTGTTTTATTTATTTTCTCTAATAATAACATTTTGGCAAAATGTCAATGAAATTTGTGGATATAATAGCGTAATACAATACATAATAAAAACTATTTTTTCACCCTTCTTTCTCTGTTTTACCCTTTCTCTGCTTTATCCTTTTTAAATGTCCTTAAAACCCCTCAACACTCATGTAAACTGTTCACACTTAACTTTAAATTAAAGGGGATCTTTTAAACAAATACCTTTCAAACATGTAGTCGTTATTTATGCATCATGTAAGCAATAGAGTAATATAAATAACATTGTATGCGTACATTGCATTGTTGGTTCATGTGTGTGTAATATGGCCTTCAAATCTAAAGAGACAACATACAAGAGCGAGGTCATTGCGTGGTAAAATAACAAATATTGACTATAAACCATCAACCAAACAAACAAACTTGTTTAACACTTTTTTTATAAAAGAAAACAATTTGGGGGTTTTGAGCAAAACATAAAAGTTTTTTTCTGGCGATCCTAGCATTTAGTAGTGCAGTCCAAATTTATATTTATTTGCTTTGTCTTGGGGGCTAAAATGAAAAAAAAAGTAAAAAATAACATTTGGAAATACATATGTAAAAAAAAGTTTAAAGGCTGTTGTTTAAATGTTATTTATCCTTTTGGTAAGGGTGTGGTCCAAAAGAATCACTAAAATCTATAAAGTTTTAATGTTGGCAAAAAAAAAAAACTCTCAAGCATTGGTACAGCCTTTGGTTTAAAAAATTTTTATATTTTGCAATTTTTGTGCAAAATAAAAAAGTCAATAGATTTTTATAATTGCATTTAAAAAAAATTGTGAACCCCTTTTGCGGTTAAATCAATTTAAGGTAATTTTTTTATAGTTGTGCACTTTTTAGGAGAATATATATGGAAAATAAATAAAATTTAACTTAAATGGGATTTTTAACTTTAAAAATTTACAAAAGAAAAAAAACATTTTTATTTAAAATTTCCTGAAAATATCCTATTTTTACCAAAAAAAAAAAAAAATCAAAAAAGGTACAATTTTCAAACTCATAATTTTTTATTATTTGTAAATAAAATCAAAATTTATGCATTGATTTTAATGAAATTTGCCTTATTTTATTTGAAAAAAATTTATCTTTATGATTAAGGAATCCAAATTTTAATTATTTAATTTGAAAATTTTTTTAAAATAAACGTCACTTTGAAATAAGTACCAATAAAAAAAAAAAAAAATTTCTCTCTAATTTGTGTTGCAACTAGGAGAAAAACCAACAACACTATTTACCAAAAATATTATTTAGTTTTGTGTTTTTTTTTTTAATATTTAGGACGGACAGATAGACGATTTATAATTGTTCCAACAATGGCGGATAGATGTTATATTACAGAGTTGGGGATAGTGCATTAAACTGTGAGTGCATTCAGCTTTTCACAAAATCGCACTATAGTGAAAAAATGTTGATTTTTAACTATTTGCCACCACTATAGTTATAGCGAAACATCTATAGTGAAAAAATGTTGATTTTTAACTATTTGCCACCACTATATATTATATATATTTTTTTCTTCGCTAAATATAAACTTGACATTTTTCCAATCAATCACATCTCAATGAACTAATTTTAGAGAGCTAGATGACAATTGATGCAGGATCACTTTAGATATCAATCTCTAAAGTGATCCTGAGTCAATTTATATAACAAGATCGGCTAAAAGAGAGAGTTGGTGTCAATTGCTTTACCAATGGTGACAGACGGACGGATGCTATTATATAGACTTAATCAAATTGAAATCAATGTTCAAAAATTTACCAAGTATGATACTAATTTACAACAATTTGCAAAGTAAAACTGAATTAAAAAAACTTTTGATTTAAAATAATAATTTCAAAACTATTAATTTTCTAACAAAAAAATACCAATTTTTAATATATATTTGCATTTTAATATCCTTTTTTGCAATATAATTTAAAACTTTTTCAAATGTCTGTTGATAAATTATGAAAATAGATTAAGAAAAGAAGATACAACTTTTAAAACTATCTCGGATATGTTATGCTATCACGCAATTCATTTTTTATTTTATTTAAATATTTTAAATTATTGTAAAATTTCTTATATAATTAAAAGCGTATAAATACTTTTACCACCCAGTGTTTTTTTTTTATATTCAATTAAAGTCTTAGATAACATAATGATTACAACTAATTTCTTTAATTGAATTGCAAATAGCTTTTCCAGCTTGAAAAATGATCATAAAATAAAGAAATCCTATAAAAACAACTACAAACTATATATTTATAACAAAATTAGCCAGTGTATTCTCCCAAAAGGATTAACACTTAAAACCGCAAACGCACGTATTTCATAGCACCTACATACACATACATACATACATACATACATACATACATACATCTTATAAAGCCAACGTATTTTGCTGGTATAGTTTTATTGTAATTGTTCATGTAATATTAAACGGAAATGTAAAGTTGTGACTTTGCATACATATTTAAGCTCTAATAGGTAATTCACTCACAACAAACACACACACACAAATATTTACAGAGAAAATCATTAAATGTTGGTAAAGTGTTGAATCTGTTATATGGAGGGTTTTAAAAGTGTGTGGCAGCTTTAAGTGTGTTATTTCTGTTTAACATTTTTCATACCCTGGCTTGATGCTGCTTACACATGTGTGCAAAAATGAAAAAAAAAAAATAATAGGAATTACACATAAAACTTTGTATTGCATGTCAGGTGTACATTTTCTTGTTCACCGTTGTATACAACAGGATGTCCAGGTCACATTGGCATATTTTTGTGTATAATTTTTTTATTATTTTTTTTCTTTGCTTTTCTACTTGCATAAATTATAATATTTATATATTTCCATGTGCATATGACATTTATGCACTTTGCTAAATTATTTATATTTTTTTTCTATTAATATTTTAAAATAACCCAACAAAAAATCGAAAGAATGAAAATAAAATCATATACTAATTAATATCAAAAAATAGATTAATCCTAAAAGTATACATTAGTTTAAGTGCTAAACACAGAAATAATATCCTTTGATTAAAATTAAGTCAAGATGAAAAATCTTAATTATATTATGAAACTTATATTATATATCATGTTTTCTTTTTATTAATTTAAATGTTTTACTGGGACTTCTTTAAATATGTGTATAAGCGTTTTTCATTGTTTACTCGTGCATTAAAAATTGTGTGTTTTGTTTTCTCTGATTGTGTATTAAATTTTGTTATTGTTTTTGTGTGGATACTTTAGTGACAATTTCAATTATTAATTTTATTTATTTATTTATTTTCCTCATCAAAATTTATCGAAAATAACAATTTATGTACATAAACCAGATACCGCAAGTATTTGTATAACTATGAAGGTAATTTTCAATTTGTTAGGACAACCTGCAAATTTTGTTGGTTTAAATAAAACTAGTAAATTAGTATAATTAACTAAACAATAGGTACTTGGACAGCGAAAACTAATTAAAATTAAAAAAAAAAAAAAAGTATGTTGACAATTTATGTTATAAAAACGATACAATTAATTCTATGAATATTCCAAGTAATGAAATACAAGATAAAATAAATTTTATAATTAAAAATAATTATTGCATTTTTAAATCGAATTTTAATTTTAAACCATTTTATTTTTTCTAAATAATAAATAATAAATTCTTATAATGCCTCAAAAATGAGCTTAACATTAAGGGAAAGAATGACAAAAAATATCATGAATTTTTATATGATGTAAAATTAAATTACTAAAAATATTTAAATTAAAATCACCGCGATATTTAATGCAGATGTGGTTTCAAAATGTTTATTTAAGACCAACACACTAACAGCAATTAAAAGAAGCAAACATTTTCTCTATAGAAAATATAAATATGATGATTTTAAACCCTAAAAATATGTAAACAAAATAAACCATAAAAAAAGCAAACGAACTTATACTCCAATATATGTCAACAAAAAAAAGTGGGTTCTATTACTCAAACAAAAAAGATTCCGAATTTTTTATGAAAATCCTAAACATACAATTGTAAAGAGAAGGAGAGAGAAGGGATGGAAAATGAAAATATTTTAGGATAACAAAATAAATTTCAAATTGTACTTTTTCCACTCTCAGATTACAAAAATTTGAATTTTTATAGTTATTATTATTATAGAATGTAATTTATATATTCAAAACGAAGGATTAAATGCGAAATAAACTATTAAAGTATTAAAATTCCGAGATAAATTTCATAAAATAAAGTACTTTATCTTTAGTTATGTTAAAGGCCTTTAAAATTTGGATCATTTTGAGTTCAATTTGAATTGCAGAACATAAAAACTTGTATAATTTAGTAATTATTTTATATTTTAGAATTTTATAAATTAAAACCCTATCGAAATCGAAGTCAAATATATAATGTTTATGACAATTTTATTATTACATCTGAACACGAATTAAAAATATATAACAAAAGTGTTAAAAAAGTATAGGTGTCCATTCAAATATTATATATAAAAAAAATCTATAAAATTTGTTTTCATTTCAAAAGTTTATTATATTTTCTCATATACTTAAGATAAATACTTTGATACTTTTGAATATGAAATAGTATTAAGGAAAAGTACTATAGTATCAAATTTTCCATCCCAGACTGGGAGTGTTAAGTTTTTGTAATGAATGTTATTTACATGTTGTTTTTTTTTTTTTTTTAACATGTGTGTTTGTTTATGATTTGAAGCTTTTTTGTACGTGTTTAAACGTATGTTTGTGTAATAATAAAATAAACACTTTTCATTGCATTAGATATAATGGATGCTCGTTTATTGCCCTCTCTCTCTCTCTGTATTTTTGTGGTGATGTAAAGCATTATTGAGTTGATTATGTTAAATGTTACAGTTTTATATGTTAAACAAAAATAAAGAATCGAATATAAGGCAGCAGTTTTTTATTCTTTAAAATCTTTCATGACGATTAAAAAAATTACAACATAATGAACAAAATTGCAAAGAATATTTTAAAAAATCTCCTCTAATAGGTGTTATATTAGAACAGAAATTTTGCAAGCTTATAAAACCTTTGCCAAAAAAAAAAAAATCTCACTCCTATTTTGTATTTTTTAAGAAAAAAGTATAGTATTTTTTTTTTTTTTAATGTTAAACATATATAATATTTGTTTTAGCAAGTAATAAATTTAAAGTAGTTACCAAATCCCACTTAAAAGGAATTTAGTTTTCTGTTTGTGTACGTTTTGGGTTAATGGTTGGTTAGTTAGTTTGCTGGTTGGTTAGATGGATGGCTGTATTTTTTTTTAATGTATGAGAAATTTATGTAAATTTTTGTGAGAAAAGATAAAAAATGCTAGAAATGTTTGTTGTTATTATTATAAGGAAACAAAATATAGCACAAATATATTCAACTATGACAAATCTAGAAATTTTAAAATTTTATTTTCTTACAAAATATATTAAAGAAAATATACATATTTGCAAATATTTCCGCTATTTATTGAAAAATTTACTTCAAACGATCATCTAAACAATTTATCTGATTATATTAGTTTTACAAAAAGTGGGAAATTATTGAAAATTGAAAAAGTAATTCTGCAAATTCTTAAAGCCGTATTAAAAAAAAAGAAAAACTTAACACAGATTTACTAACCTAGTTCATTGCTAAAACTGTATATTATCATTAATTAATTTTATAATGTAATAGAAGTCATTCATTTTTTAAAGTGTCTTTTTTTATTCTTTATAAGTTTATGTTATTTGCTGAAATGTTAAATATTTAACAAATTCCAAAATAAATGAAATTTTCTTAAAAAACCCATTAAATGAAATTTAAAATTTATTTGCTTTTTTAATAAAAAAAATGAAATTAATTTATTTATATTTGATTATTTTTTTACATTTTGTTTTTTTTTTTTTAATTCCAACTTAACCCACTTTAATTTAAAAAAATCTATTTTGTTAAACCCCTCAAGTGTACTAAAGAATTTTTATTATATATATTTGTTTATTTAAATAAAATAATATTTTTCAACAAACTCATTTCCTCATTTAACAGGCTTGTTAATAATTTTTTTCCTAAAAGGATATTTTTAATTTACTTTATTTGAATGCCTTTTTAATTTTGTTGTTGCTACTGTTGGCTTGACACATTTCGGTAATAATACTTGAGAAAAAATAAATTAAGATCTTTTTCATTTTACAAATTAGATTATTTCAAGAGTAAGAAACAAAAACAAAGTAATAAGGAAAATTTAAACTGTTAGATTGAGTTTTCTTGCTTTTTTTTTTAAATTATAAAAACTGTCTCTGACATGATGTTCATTAAACTTTTATGTTTTTTCCTCTATGTTTAAACTCCCCAAACTATGCTTTACAAAATTTCTTATATGTTACTTATTGTTGTTTTTACGTGTACGGATGGGTGAGTGTATTTGTGAACATTTTGGTTTCAATTTAAATTTTCTTTTTATAATAAGTATGTTAAAACTATAATAACATTTTCATTCATTTCATGACTTTAATTTTATATAGAACTTTTTTTTTTTTTTTGCTGTCTCTATCATTTTCTCCCTTTTTTCTGACTATGTCAAATCTGAAAACAATAATTTATTATTCAGTTTTATTCATTCATTCTGGGTTCATGACATGCTCTGGGATTTTGTACTCATCTGTGTTGGGTTTGGTTTTTTTTTTTTATTTTTTTGTACTTATAAACCTCAAATTTCTTTACACTTTCATTAACTCGGTGTTAAACATTTTGTAAGATTATTGACGTTTCTTTTTTGTTTCCTTTTTCTCTATAGTGCTTAATTTTTTCTCCTGCCTTACTCTAGTTTATCGTGTTTTTATATATATATGATGAAGTACTGGGTTGTGGTATTGCTTGGGGTTTTAAGATTCAAGTCATTAGAGAAATACTTTTTTATTCGTTGATTTTTTTCTGAATGTTTTTTGAGGAAACAAAAGATTTTATTTTAATAAAAAAAAAACTAAAATAGAATTTATAGGTTTTTAATGTCCTTGATTTAGCAAATGAATATAAATGAAAAATAATGTTGAAGATTTAAATCTTAATAGAAATTGTTTTTACAAACAACAACAAAACCCAAAAGTATGCTATACAATTTAAGATGATAAAATTTATGTGTGGCTTTAGTTTTCAACATGTGTCATTGTGTCCAAAAGTTTAAGCAAGATTATTTTTTGAATTGAAATCAAAAAAAAAAAAAACTTTATATTTTTATTTAACTTAATAGATTAAATAATTTTAAAAATCTCAAATAACAATAATAATTTACAAAATCTCCTTTAAAGAATACATTTTCTAATAATTTAATTTTCTCTTTTTTATTTACAGGTATGTAAACCTCAACAACTTTTATAATTCTTTGAAAGTAAGTTACTTAAAACATATAATCTCATTATACTCATTAGTTTTGTAAAACCATAATTTTTTAGCCTATTTTGGGCCTTTCGATTTAATTTTTCTCACCCAATTATATAACAAATTGTTAACATTTCTAATTTAATACAATTCAAAAACACTTAATAGTTTATAAAAGACAACTTATCACAAAACATAAATCTGTAACAGTTTAAACATAAAAGACAGCAAACTTTTACCCTAAAGTATACTATAGAAAATGCCATTAAACGAACGAAAAAAGAACAGACAACTTCTTATCACACAAATAAATATTGACAATAAAATAAAAATTGCCAACGAAACCAAAGTCAAAGTGTATACAACATGCTCATATAAAAACATTTTATTTTTATATGTTTATAAATTATAAATCACCAATTGTTCACACATACATACAAACACATTTAAACCTATTACTACAAAGAAAATTAAAAAAAAAAAAAATATCATCAACCATTGTCATGTCATGTGCCACGGAGAGAACTCTAGAAAAAAAAAACATTGAGTTGACAACTTAAATATACAAACAAAGGACAACAGCTAAAACAACAACAACTACAACTTCGTATTCTATCAACAACAACATCATCGTCATAGCAATAGCAGCAGTCGAAAATAAAACACAAACGTGACAATTTAAAGCTGAAAAATAAATGATATAGTGAAAGTGGACAAGTTGAGTGCAAAAGAGGAGTTAACTGGCTGAATAATGTAGAATAAATATAAGAAATCGAGAGAGAAAAAAAACAAATAATGATTATATTCACACCATTGGTGTTTTGAAATTGTAGTAAAACATTAAATCGTTAAAAAGCATATCAGATATAAAAAACATTTCCATTAGGCAAGTGTTGAAATATAAGTCCCATATAAAATTATAAACCAGATTGTAGGGTGATCCATTTTAATATGCTCTCCTGTCTAATAGTAGATAGGAGAGTATATAGCCCAGTCTAGTCTCACTCATGGTCTAATGGAAAGTCTAGTCTATAACTTAATCTATAGTCTAGTTTATAAAATAGTTTATATTCTAATCTGTAATCTGCTTAATCTATATTCTAGTGCAGCGATCGCCAAACTCATACATTCACAATTATGTTAGTGTAAGACGTTTCTAGTTTAGAATATGAATAGTAGTAACAACCAGGGAACGCAAGATTAACGATAATATTTAATTTGTTATTAAAAATATATAATATTAAAATTAACTTATTTTGGGTTTCTAATAAAAAATGAACGAAAATTAAGAGCCTTATTTTGTAAAACACTTTCCCTCACTTTAAAAATTTTTTTATGTAATTATTTTTGTTTTGTTTTGTTTAAAAAAAAAAATGTATGGAAATTTTTTCAAAGTGTGCTGAAGGAATTTTGGAAATAAGGGGGTAAGTTTAGTAAATTCTAATCATTATTTTTTAGCAAAAATATTATAGTATTTTTTCAAAATAAGAAATAAATATCATATTTTTGGTAAACAAAAACCTTTAGAATATTCCTAGTAGACATCAAAAATTTTTACGAGTTTATCTCAACAAACAAGCGTAACACAGATTGCCTGGTTGAATGCTCGTGTGCGACTGACTTGGATTGTGTATTTTTTATCAAGAGCATTGTTTTTGACTATCAAGCGAGCTTGGGTTTTGACTATCGCTGTTCAAGTGTATAGTCTAGAATATAGTGTAATCTATAGTATAGTCTAACTTATGATCAAATTCATAGTCTAGTTCATTGTTTAGCCTATAGCCTAATCTGGCATATATTTTATATAGTATAGCCTACAATTTGCACTATAGTATATATAGTCAATAATATAGTCTGTAATCTAGTCTTTAGTCTGTTGCGTAGTATAGTCTATTGTCAAGTCTATATTCTATTCAATAATACATTATAGAGCATAATCTACACATAATTTGTAGACTATTCTGTGATTTATAATTCTATTCCAGAGTTAATTCTAACTAATAATAATTAATTCTATAGCCTAGTCTACTGTTTATTTTGCAATCTATTTTATAGTTTATTAATAATGAATAAAAACTCTAACTTCCGACAGAATTTTAAAATATATGTACTTTTAGTTTTTGCCACCACTGTAACTCTTTTACATTCATTAGTTTTATCTAGAATAATAAAAATCACTTTCATGGCAGGCAACATACTAAATCTCATGCATATCATGAATTGTGATTTATATATGTACATATACATATACATATACATTTTTTAAAACTCTTGTGTGCATTTCCAGCACTGTTTGGATGCTGAAAGAGAAAAAAAGTTTGCTTTTTAAATTGTTACTAATGATTTGCAAACGACATAAATGGTCACTTAATTAGTAAGAAGTGTTAGCAAACTCACATTTATTCATACAACTATTATTTAAAATTATATAAATACACACATTCACATGAAATTACTTAAAAATCTACTGGCTTTAGATAGAGAAAAAATGCAAAACAAAAACCCTTTAGGAGCAAAAGACTATCAAGAGCATGAGAGGGTAACTGGAAAGTATGTTAACCATAGAGGTTAAAAAAGAAAATAATAAAATGCTGCAGTGCAGCAATTAAATAAAATAAAGTTTAAATTACAACCCAAGAGTATTAAGAGCTGGCTATTGAAACAAATTAAATAAATAAAAACTCTTTTTTTTCGCTAAATGAAATAAATGATAATTTTTTTTTTTTTATTAAAGGTAAAGAATAAAGAACGATTTTCTATCTTAAGCTAAAAGTTAGGAGCATAATTTAATTTGTTGGGATACTTCAAATTATAAAAATAAAATAAAAGTTTGAAGACTTTATATTTTATAGCAAAGGAAATAATTGTTGAAAGAATCCCTTAAATATTCTATAAATCGTGCATAATAAATTCTTTCAAAAAAATTAGTTTACCAAAAACTTTTTTTTTTTTTTGTTTTAATTTTCATAAAGTTAAAAATTTTACCAAATATTTGTCAAAATATATGAAAACCAACCATAATATTTTATTTTAAATTGTTTGTGTTTAATTTTTTTTTTTTTATTATATAAAAAAGATATGCTTTAGAAAAATGTTTAATTGTTGTTGCCACGTTTATAAAACTTTTCTTTGTTATATATATTTTTTTCTACCCTTAAAGGTATGCTTTGATATTTTGTATTATAATTTTCCTGAAAATATGCTAAAAGGAAATAAAAATATTTAAATAAATATTTTTCTGGAAATTTTTTAAATGAAATAATTGTTGATAAAGGAAATTTATTTATAAAAGTTGCCATTGAATCTTAATAAAAAAAATTAAAATAAAAAATAAATAAATATTAAAGAAAATTTGTATATGAAAAAGTGGCTAAAAAAAGAAAAAGATATTAAAAGTCTTAAAGATTGTTTAATTAGCAAGTTTAATATAATATAATAAAATATTAAAATCAAATCAATTTAATTTGATTATTTGTTACTACCATGAAAACTTTTTTCTGGTAGCGAAAATACCTTCTAAAAAATAATGCTCTCAACAGCTTTTTTATTGCTGAGCTTATCTAAAACTATTTAAATTATAAAGCATACTTTTAGGTACTTAAAATTTTGTATGTCAATTTTATGTGTGTTTTAATTTAACATTCATTTTTTAAACTTGACCTTGTGTAAGAGAACGAGTTGGAGAGAGCAACTATTATGAAAGTGTGTATTTCAATGAACAGCAGCACTTGCATTTAAATATTAATTTTTCTTTTTTTTTTTTAAGTCTTCGAGAAAAAGTTCGTGTTGAATTTTTAACTAATTTGCTAAATTATCCACACAAAAATATTTAAGACTGAAAGAATTAATTTTAAATTTTAGTAAAATGTAACTTAAGAGCAGGGTGAGAGGAAAGTAAGAACACTGTTAGTAGTAGAGAAAGATTCCAGCTGAGACAAAAGTTTTCAAATTAAATTTATAACTGGTTTTTTGTTTTTTTACTAAAAATACTGAGTTAAGTAGTAATAATTATAACATGGAAGAGAATAATTTAAAGTTAAACTTGATATTCACTGATAAAGTTAATAAAAACACTATGGTGTATAGACTAGATTGCAGATAATGATATATATTATATTATAACTAGACTATTAACTAGTCAGTATACTAGACTATAAATTAGACTTTAAACTAGATTTACAGTCATATTACAGACTATAGAACAAAATATTGACTAGAATATAGATAAGACTTCACTGTAGACTAGATTATAGACAAAACTATAGAATAGACTAAAGTATATATTGGAGTATAGACTAAAGCATAGACTAAACTATAGACTAGACTATAGATTAAACTGTACACCATAGTCTAGATAAGAGACTAACCTAGAATATACACTTGTCTATGTGCTCGAATATAGACTGGTTCATTGGACTATAGACTAAATTATATACAAGAGTACAAACTGAACATTGTAGTCTAGACAATAGAATAAACTATAGATTGAAGCTATAGTATAAGCTATTTCATATTCAAATTTATATTCTAAAGTTCATTCGGAAGTCTTGTTCAATATTCACTATTGAGCTGAAAAGTATTTAGTTGTTTTTTCTCGCACTTTAAAATTCTATTTAAATTCTATTATGACCTTTGACATTTTATATTCAAAGTAACAAAGTGTCATGCATTTCATCCAAATTGAAACATTTAATATTTCTTTTCCGCTTACTAGAACTCAGGGGCAATAAAAAAATGTATTTCTTGAGAAGAGAAAAAAAAAATAAATGTTGCCATTTAGATAATAGAGACTAAAAACGTAAAGCTAAGAGAAAAAAATTGTCATAACTTAAACACTGAAATTTATGTTTGGTCATACAAAATAAAAAGAGCAAAAAAATAACAAAAAAAAAAAACAGAAGAAAAAAATAACAAGTTTTGGTCATGACCATGATGCAAAATGGTAGCCAGTGTTATAAAGGTTTTGCTATGATCGTAGAAATGTTTATGTCAAGAGGGAGAAAAAGAGTCTTTTTCATACTTTTTTTGCTTAATTTTTTCTTTCAGACCAAATACAAAAGTTTCTATAAAAATAAAAATATAAATCTTTTTTTTTTTTTTTGTAATAAAAAAATGAAAACAAAAAACAATTTGACATTGATGTTGTTGTGTGTTTTATTAATGTCCATGGCAATGATTTTACTGACAATGAACGAAATGTGGTTGTTGATGATTAAGGGATGGCATTCTATTGTTAACGTCATTGTATTGAAATGTTTTGTGTTTTGTATGTAAGTGATAAGATATGATGATTACAATAACAATGGCACATATTCAATAAAAACATTTGTTTGCATATGCAACAGCCACAGCAGTAGCTACTATATGAATATGAATGATGGTCATGGTCAAGGATATTCTAGAGGAAAGGAGGATTTAATAGAGAATATTATAAAAAATATTATAAAGTGTTAAAAATTATAATAAGTGGTAAGAAAAAAAAAAAAGAAATTATGAAATAAGGATTATAACAAACAAAGGATTCATTACGCGAGAAAAAAAAAATAAGAAGAAAAAACTTAACTCATCATGTATTTCATTTTAAATAAGTTTCATTATAAAAAAATCCAAATCATGAACCAAATCTAAGTCACTTTCATAAAGTGACCAAATTTTTGACAAAGTTTCAAACCACTAAATTTAACACTCTCACATAAATCCATCATGTAACATCGTTCAACATTTATTTGATTAGATTAAAGTCAAACAAAATCTATCTTATAGCTGCCATACATAGCCACTAATTTTATAGTTTTTTTTTTGCAAAATAGGCCACAACTGCTGTTGCATTAAAGGAAATAACAAAATTTGTAATTTTGTTAACAATTCGATTTACAATAGAACATGTTGCATTTTATTATAAGATAAATAAAGAACTAGAAACATAATAATTCATATTAGACCAATAATAATTTAACGACCCTCATCATCATCAACACCACCAACATCATCGTTATTTCCATTTACATCAGCTGGTTGTATCATCATCGTTTTTAGTCATTTCATTAAATGAATGACAAAATTTTATACTGACCACAGTCGTTGAAAATTTTGTTGTTGCTTTGTGCTGTTGCAGCTGCATGTCAACATGTTGTAAAAACAAAATGCTGTATATATTTATGCATGTATGGGTAACAAAATACATATGTAAATATAATTAACTGACACTACACATATGGTAACATCAGCACTTTGATAAAACTAGAATTTATTTATGTGCAATAGAAACCCTACAGTTTCGGAAAGTATTATCCAAAAGGACGTTAAGTTTAGTGTAGTCTTAGATCGAAACTTTAATTTAATCTATAATTTATATCCTTATCTATAGCAGTATATTGACTAAAATACAGATTATGGTCCACTATTCAGTCCATCTAGTATTTTCTATAGCCTAGTCTATATTCCAATCTCTAATCTGGTAGGCAAAATTACAGAAAGCAGTAAAACTGTTTAGACTTTCAGACCACGGACACACTACTGATGATGGTTTGAATACTACACCCATACATTTACAAATTAAGATTTATTTATAAATGAATATTTACATTTTTTTGTGTAGATGCTTGAATGTGATGGTATTTGTTTTAGATTTTTTTGTTTAAATATGAATGAAATAACGAGCCATTCAGTCCAACATCCATTTAGTTTAGTCACACATTTTGTGGTTGTGTTGGTTTTTTATAATAAATTCGCAAAAAAATTTAAAGAAAAATGGAATATAACGACGTGTACTCTGTTTATATACATGAATGAAATTTGATTTTTTTTTTCTTTTTAAGGGGTTTGTCTTGTATTTTTGCTAATTTTTATTATAAACAAATTTTTGTTAAATATATTTGTTTGTTTTTTGTTGTATTTATTTTGTGTTGTTCATTTTTTCTTTCCATTTTTATAAAATCGTGACTTATAAAAGAAATATTTGGCTGAAAATTTTCAAGGTTAAAACCACCATAATTATGTTTTTGACAGATTTTAGATAATTACATTTTTATGTTTATAATGATAAAATGTCAAAATATTTTTAAAAAGTCATTTTAAAGTGAGGAGCAGATGGAATAACTAATACACACCGAAAGTAAATAAATTTATTGTAAAAAAAAAAAAAATCTCTTACAGACTATTAATATCAAAGAAAAAAATCTGTAAAACTTTTTTCTTATAAAAATAAACTAATAAACTTTTACAAATTATTTGAAAATCTATCGGGAAAGAAAATTAATCGCAAATGTTTTCTACAAATTAAAAAAAAAATAATTTTAAATTTGAAAACATTATTTAAATGTAACTTTTCAATAGGAATTTAAATAAAATTTAAATTTTTATTTTATAAAAAAAATAAAGAAATTCTGTTAAATTGTTAAAAAACATAAATTATTTTATATAATTTTATATAAAATAAAATTATAAAGTGTCCTCTTAAAAATATGTTATTTTTATCTTAAAAAATTTAAAAAAAAATTGTAATTTGCTAAAAATATGTCAAAATTTTCTTAAATTTTTTTCCCTGAAAAAGATTATGCAAAATTTTTTAATTTATTGAAAATTTTCTCTTAAAAAACAAATTTTAAAAAAAAAAACATGATTTCACAAAATTTCTCTTAATTTTTTTTTTTTTTTTTCTTTTATCTTTTAATATAATTATCCTCATGAGCACTTTAAGTTATATATTGTTGTACCAATAATATATAAGGCAAACATTTTAAAAATATTTTCTCATATCAAAAATATCAAGATAAAAGGTATAAAAAATTTTACTTTAGTAAAAATCCTTTGAATATTACTCCAAATTAATAATTAAATTATTAAATAAAAATAAATTAATTTAAAAATCGAAAATTTTCTCTCAGAAATTAAAAAATCATCTTTGATTTGCAAAAAAAAATTATTGCAAATTTTTTCTAAAAATAAAATGTTGAGGAAATTTTTTTCATTATTATACTTTTTTATTATAAAAGATTTATAACTTTTACTTAAATATCTTTTTTCACCACATATTTATTAAATTTATTTAATAAAAAAAATAAAACTTTCTTTCTTGGCTTATATGAGTATTAAACTAAAAGCGCCTACAAAAATGTCCTTTATTTTGTGTATTTTTCCTCTTGGACCTTAAGCCTTCCTAATCTGGTGCCTTTATCCATAATATTTTCATTTAATATTTCAAATAATATTCAATAACTTTATCGTCATGCCTGAATGAATACATTTGTGTGTAACATGTCATAACTACATCCATATGAATGTATGTAAGAAAATGTGTAACTTTTTGTAAGCAAAATATTGTTTTTTTTTTCAGAAATCTAATATATTTTCTACATTTTATTAATATTATTTTTTTTTCTTGTTTATTGTTGTTGTCTATCTTATGTCACTTGTCAGTTATATCTTGCCCCACTTGCTCTTTTACTTTAAGTTCAGTTGCTAACAAGTGTTTTTTGAATTGAGGAATGATGAAAATGATTTCCTTTCAAATGAAATCATCAATATTTTTATGGGGTGTATATTGGAAATTTTGCCAATATTTTTAATATTTATTCTACATCGTTAATGTATTATCCTTTGAAGAAAAAAAAAAGAAAATATAATTATGAAAGTAAGAAATATCCAAAGCAAAAAAAGTAAATGACATTTTTTACTTTACTTTAAGTATAAATATTTTTAAAAAATAGTTGAATCTATCTGATGTATTGAGCATTGTGAGGTTGTGAGGTAAAAATGTCCTAATAAATTTGTGCTTTTGTAGTAGCAGTAACATAAATTAATAATTTTTATGTTTAGGAATTTGCGAAAAACAATATATTTTATATAATATTTCTCACATCCATATACATATGTATATGGCAGTAAAAATATATTTTATTTTTTTGTTTTTGTAGCTATTGAATTACTTTTATTTTACTGCTTAAAAATATGCTACAAAAATATGAGGTTTCTTTAGAGAGTATTCATAAATACTCATATATGGTTAGCAACCAAAGTTTTGTTTTCTATTTAAAAGAAAACGGAAAACAAAAAATAAATAAGTAAAAGTTTTTTTTTTACTTATTTACAACTTTTTCAAAATAACTTCCCATTCCTATGAACATATGCTGACACGCAGCTAAAAGTATGTTAATAAATTTTTATTAAATAACAGCCTAAATGTATGTTATGGCACGAAAAAATACATTAAGGTTAAATTAACAAAAAGAAAAAAAAAAGATTTTATATGATATTGAGGTATTTTAGTTAATTAATATTTAGTAAATGAATTTTTATTACATGTTAATTTCAATTTTCAAGTTATATAATAATCGAAAAAAAAGTTATTAAGGTAATAAATTTTTGTTTAAAATTATCACAAATGCAATTATTTTGATAAAGAGAAATTTTATTTCAATGTATTTAATTAAATTAAGTTCCTAATCCACACTTTTTGAATTGACTCTAGTTCTCGCTATAAATTCCGATTTGTAAAATTGAAGATATGTGTGGCACCATATATTGAAGCAAATCTTTAATTTTTGTTTTAGTAAAAAAATTTAAAAGAATGACGTTAAAGAAAATAAATAAATTTAATAAATACATTTATATTTGAAACTATTTCTTCTACTTAAAAAAACTTATAAAAAATTCAAAATAATTTTTTGCTTCTTTATTTTCAATAAATTTTAATCCCAATAAACTTGCAGTCCGAGTTCAAAGTCAATGATAAAATTCATAAAAACCCACACAAGTTATTCGCCTGACATATTTCATATCTATTTTAAATAACATTAAAAAAAATAAATTCATCAACCATAAATCTAGTAAAAAACAAAAGAATGTAAATATTTACAGCAGACTATATAAAAACCAAAAATATATATACATATGTAAAAATATACTATATACATATATTATTGTAAAACATTGTGAGTTTGTGCC